>CAIGQW010054354.1:7887296-7901230 GCA_903798125.1 Danio choprae
TCCAGAATGTTCTGAAGAGTGATCAGATGATCTGCATATACTCCAGAATGTTCTGAAGAGTGATCAGATGATCTGCAAATACTCCAGAATGTTCTGAAGAGTGATCAGATGATCTGCGTATACTCCAGAATGTTCTGAAGAGTGATCAGATGATCTGCATACACTCCAGAATGTTCTGAAGAGTGATCAGATGATCTGCATAGTCCTTCTTTGCCATGAAAATGAACTTAATCCTGAAAAAAACTTTCCACTGCATTTCATTGCTGTCATTAAAGGAGCTGCTGAGATCACTTCAGTAATCGTCTTGTTAACTCAGGTGAGAATGTTGACCAGCAAAAGGCTGGAGATCATTATGTCAGGCTGATTGGGTTAGAATGGCAGACTTGACATGTTAAAAGGAGGGTGATGCTTGAAATCATTGTTAACCATGGTGACCTGCAAAGAAACGAGTGCAGCCATCATTGCGTTGCATAAAAATGGCTTCACCGGCAAGGATATTGAGGCTACTAAGATTCACCTAAATCAACAATTTATAGGATCATCAAGAACTTCAAGGAAAGAGGTTCAATTCTTGTTAAGAAGGCTTCAGGGCGTCCAAGAAAGTCCAGCCTCTTTAGGATCGTCTCCTAAAGAGGATTCAGCTGCGGGATCGGAGTGCCACCAGTACATAACTGAGTGCATAACCAGTACATAACAGAGTGCCACTGACCCTGCATAAATGTGATGTAATTGTGGATAAAAGTATTTGAAACGTATGAAGTGCTTATAATTATATTTCAGTACATCACAGAAACAACTGAAACAAAGATCTAACAGCAGTTCAGCAGCAAACTTTGTCAAAACTAATATTTGTGTCATTCTTAAAACTTTTGGCCACGACTATAGCTACTCCACAACCCTTTATATATGTCATTTAGGATAAAATTGTGAACATTGAATAGTTGCTTTATAGTAGGAATTGAAGAGTAATTCAATACAAACGCCGTTCTCAAAAAAAATCCAAGCAAAATTAATTCCGTCCGAATTTCGTCAAAATACCTCCAACTTAACCTCCAACCGTAATTGGATGGCAAATAGATGAAGTTATATGATATGTATACGTTTACCACCTCACCTGATTTAAACCGCATTACCTTGTTAAACAATGATATCCCAAATATTGACAGAACGCTTCGATTTTATTACTTGCAAACTAAATTAGCTCGCGCAGAAATAAAGCAACGCTTGCGTATCAGAGTCATTAATTGCCAGACTCCCGTGTAATCTGTCGGACAGTGCAATCTGTTGTGGTGCGTCTTCTTGGCTCAGTACCATGTCTTGGACAGTGGTGATATTTTCAACAGTACGGGCGGTGCGTGGACGATCACTCCCCACCACACGACATGCTGATCCATCCAGCGCAATCAATTGTCGCCAACAAGTAATCCAATCCACCTTTTGTCCAGTTTTTAATCAGAAATTCGCAAAGAAAGCATGAAGCACTGTACCCTTTCAGTTCTCGTAAACCTTTGATCACACTCTTATCTTCATTCCAAAACACCATTTTTATTAAAGCCTTACCCAGCTAAAAATAAATACGCCGTCATTACGTCAACGCCAAGGAAAGCAAATAAAAGAGTTATTCTAATGCACAGATTGCGCTGTTACTCCTGTATGAAGTTGAGTCATTCTTATTCCTGTAGTACGATCAGCAGTCTTATTTTTGTATGATATATTATCGCTTGCTTGTTTTTTTTGAGATACAGTGTATAATACGTTAACATATAAATGGTCATGAAATACTACACTTGTTTTTGTCTTCTGGGCTTCAATCTACAGTCTGTTAACCTCACAGATTGTGACATGGCAAAAGACCAAAGTAAGTGATGATGCGTCAACATGTCATAAATATTTATTAGACTGGATGTCCATATCCAATGAGAAGCAGCTTTACTTCTTCATAACAGCTGCTTCACTTCGACGGGCACTTGCGAGATTGCCTACAGTGACTGAGAGAGCAATTCATGGATCAGAAGCGAGTGTTTGTAATTGCGTTGTACTGTATCAGTTTCTCTCATAAATTCCTGTCCATAAACTACTCGGGAGTCTTCCACATACAGCTGAAGTCAGAATTATTAGCCCTACTGTATATTATAATATTTGACTAGATGTTTTTCAGGATACTAGTATTCAGCTTAAAGTGACATTTAAAGGCTTCACTAGGTTAATTAGGCTAAAGTTAGGGTAATTATCAATGTGTAACAGTGGTTTGTTCTGGAGACAATCAAAAACAAACACTGCTTAAGGGGGGTAATAATATTGACCTAAAAATGGTTTATTATAGGAAATACTGTGAAAAAATCTTTGCTCTGTTAAACATCATTTGGGAAATACTTAAACCAGAAAAATAAATCATAGGAGGGCCAATCATTTTGACTTCAACGTGTTGGTAACAAGTCTTTAGAGAGTTTCTTCTCTAACACTGAGAAAACACGGAGGTGAAATGAAAATATTCCCCAAAAAGCATGTCTTATCCGGGATTCGCATCTGATTTTACCATCGGTTTTGTCTGTAAGAGGTTTTGACTGACGGACAGCCTTTTTGACGTCAATAACAAAAGTCACCGGAAGCTTTCTCCTTCCTTTTTAAAAATAGACCCACTGTGATGTATCAAAGAAAAAGAAATACTTTAATCTTTCATCGGAATCTGACCACCGCTCTTTCCCGCTGACAACAGCGAGCCAGATAAACAAAAGCCACTTTCCTACAATCCAATAAAATCCCAAGAGAGCAAAACCAAGTTCCATCCTACATCTATTGTGGCTGAATATCACTGTTTCACTCCCAAATGTGTCACGATACGGAAGCGAGTCTGAGAATCAAGACTGGGAATGACTATAAACGTTACCTCAGACTGCTCAAAGAGTCATTTGCTTAAAAATACAGTTCTGGTTGAATGAGAATGGCTGTAATTGTAATCAGTATAAGGGCCAATCCCAATTTTACCCCTCGCAATGACATATGATGACATGTGTGGGTGTTGTAGTGCTTTCCCATTTCTTAGGGGGTAAATTTTGAAGCCCTTCCCTTTCACACTCTGTTTCAAGAGCCAAGAGGAAGGGGAAGGATTAAAAACTGAAATTGGGATTGGGCCTAAATGTACAGTCGATGTGGAAAATTACAAATATTTAGTTTAAGAATGGAAGCGTTTTCGGGATTTGATGTATGCGGCCCTGGAGCTTAAAACCAATGTCAATTGAGGGTACGAAAATTGTCGAAACTTAATTTAGCGGTCAAACAACAAAAAATAAGGTCAAGAATCTTGGTGTGATTCTGGAGTCAGATCTGAGTTTCAATAGTCATGTCAAAGAAGTAACTAAATCCGCATATCTCAAAAACATTGCAAGAATTAGATGCTTTGTCTCCAGTGAGGACTTAGAGAAACTAGTTCATGCTTGTATCAGCAGCAGGGTGGATTACTGTAACGGACTCCTCACTGGCCTTCCCAAAAAGACAGTCAGACAGTTGCAGCTCATCCAGAACGCTGCTGCCAGGATTCTGACCAGAACCATAAAATCAGAGCACATCACACCTGTCCTCAGGTCTTTGCACTGGCTCCTAGTTACATTCAGAATATATTTTAAATTATTACTACTTTATCAATCACTAAATGGTTTAGGACCTCAATACATTACAGATATGCTCACTGAATACAAACCTAACAGATCACTCAGATCTTTAGGATCATATAAACTAGAAATTCCAAGACTTCAGTCAAAGCAGGGTGAATCCGCCTTCAGCTACTAACAGCGCCCCCTGCTGCTGGAATCAGCTTCCAGAAATGATCAGATGTGCTCCAACATTAGGCACATTCAAATCCAGACTGAAAACACATCTGTGTAGCTGTGCCTTTACTGAATGAGCACTGCGCTACGTCCCACAGATCGCACTATTATGTCTTTCTTTTCTTTTTCATTTTTTTATAACCCGTTTAACACATTTTAATCTGTTTTTATATTATTTGTTTTGATTTTTTTTTATAGTTGTCACTTTTATTCCTCTTTATGTAAAGCACTTTGAATTGCCACTGTGTATGAAATGTGTTATGTGAATAAACTTGCCTTAATAAATAAGCTTTCCATTGATATATGGTTTGTTAGGATAAGACAATATTAGGTCACGGTATTATTTAACTATTTAAAACTTAAATCTGGGGTTTAAAAAAACTAAATATATTGAAAAAAAATGGCCTTTTTAAAAATGTGGGTTAAATGAAGGGTTTAGCAATGCATTTTACCAATGAAAAATTAAGTTCTGATATATTTAAAAAATCCATGGAACATGATCTTAATATTCTAATGATTCTTTCGCCAAAGAAAATGCAAATCTATGCAAATGGATGAAATTGTAATTCGTATAAATGTACAGGTGATGTGGAGCATTTAAAAAAAATCCATTTGAAAATGGAGGTGTTTTTGGGATTTGATATATGTGACTCTGGACCATAAATCCAATGTCAATTGAGAGCAAGAACATTGTCGAAGCATAATTTTGAAATGTAAAAAGCGGAATAAATAAGCTTTCCATTGATATATAGTTTGTTAGGATAAGATAATATTAGGTCAAGATATTATTGAACTATTTAAAAATCTTGAATCTGAGCGTTAAAAAATATATTTACAGTATGAAAAAGTATTTTTTTATTAAACATGATTTTAACATAATATCCTAATGAGTTTTGACATAAAAGGAAAATCTATACTTTTGACCCATGCGATCTGTTTTTGCCTATTTTCAAAGATATGCAGTGCAACTTTTTTGGCGCAGTATCAAATAAATTGCGAGTAATCTTAACACCAAATGCTTTAGATGAAAGGCCATGAGGACACAATTAAACACCTTTTTTTTTTTGACAAACAAACAATACATTTTGCATTAACCACTAGACTGTATATTTCATTATCAAAATTAAAAGCCGCAGGGAAGTATATGCCAAAAAAACAGCATAATGATAAATGAAAATGGGCAGAACATTGTGATTTCTTGTCCTGGTCATTTGAATAATAGATAACAGCAAATGGGCTGCAAATGAGGCAACAAGCAAATTGCATTACACGTCGCTCACTTCCATTAGCTAAATGAAACCATTTCTGAAGGATCTTGCCATAACACAATGGATATTGTCAACTTCCGCTGACCTTCAGCAACATTTCCACCAAATAAAACCTAAATTTAGACATACTTTCTACTGTTTTTTCCTTACCTTACATCACCCCATGAATTTTTAATCAAAATATATCTTAAAAGAATACATTCAAAGGGCACTTTTCACAGTTGGAAGCATCTTACACCTCAGAAACTCAATGAGAGTATTTGTTTTCCCGTCATACATTTCTTCTTCTGCACAACTGACATTTTAAAATGCCTATCATCTCCCTTCCAGGCTATTAATGCATATTCAGAGACCTTTTAGTTCCTATTCAGAGCTTTTTTTTAGTTCTAATAATGATGAGCGAATGCTTTAGGGGAAATTGGGAAGTGTGCACTTCTTCAAACGTGAATCGTAAAGAGCACGACAGCATATATAACTGAATACAAGCCATAAAGATCTGCTTAAAATATTAACAACCTCTCCAGAAATACGCAACAGTTGCCGTTATTTAATGTCATTGAATTCTATCTAAGCGCCACTGTTCCTTTACATCAGTCCAACTCGGGCTCATTGGAGATTTGTGCCCAGGGCTACATTTTTGAGTACCAAGAAATATGTACCCTGGGCTACGTCTGCTTGCAGTTTTAGTTTCACAAATCTACTTGAGGGCGCCGTGTACATTTTTCTAACTCTTAAATCTGTTACATGCAATTTCTCGTAAGTCCACCAGAGGGCGATGTGTACATTTTAGACAATTTCCACATCCTTTTTGTGCAGTTGGCTTGTCGTTGTGCATAATATATCAGCTTGATATCGACTGACCCTCCTGGCACCTTCCCTAAGTCCAACCGATAGTGTTTTCAAAAGCAAACTAGAAGAAAAAAGCCATCATGGCGGTGTGATTTTACCTCTATTTCATACTTTTTTTATGGGTTTTGTTTTATGTGGTTTCTGGAACCATCTTTTGCCGGACTAGAACCCCGGTCCACTCCACTCCGTAGCATGTTTTACACACAAAATGAAGCAATATGTAATTGTGAACATATTTTTGTCCACGTAATGATGTTAATCGAACTATGCTACATGTAAAACCGAAACATCCAAAAAGCAACTCGTGTAAACACCTTAATTATATTATTATCTTATTCAGATTAAGGCTAATAATTAGATTACTGATGTCCATGTAAACGTAGTCATTACGTATTGTATTGTATCGACAGTATTGTCTTAATCGGAGTATTGGTGTCCATGTAAACGTACTCTGTGTCAAAGCTTGTTAGGTAATGCTGCCCCCGCTGGCAGAAATGGTAACGACACCCAATAGTATCTTTCTAACCACACAACTCCAGCAAACTGACAGGTTGGATGGAAAAGGTCTGAAAGAGACGCATTGCTAGTTGTGTGTTTGGAACATTGAAGGGCATGTTCTCCTATTACTCCCTCTACAACAACACCGCGCAGAAACATTAATCATTTGCCACAGACGCACAACACTGCTAAAGCAAAACTGCGCTGTCTGAATGGTAAAGCCTGTCGTTTGAATGTCACCCGCAGCAATGGCTTTTTGTTTTGACATTTCACAGAGGAAGAAAACAAACGACGAGGCTGAATAATACCGTAAGATGTCTCATTTTAGGCCTTATATAAAAATATGCATTTACTGTAACATCAAAGAAAGGATCATTTGTACTGTATTCTGTGACTCATGCAGAAAGAGCGGCATTGTTGAAGGAAATCCTCTAGATAGTGGTCACACGATTTACTGTACATCAAGAACGGTGCTAAAGTCTGACACCACATGGAAGAGGCATGGGTAACACTAAGGTTTCATTAGTTCATGTATTTACTAGCATTATAACGAACAGCATTTATTAATCATAGCTCAACGTTTACTAATGCGCTATTGAGATCCAAAGTTGCACTTGTTAACATTAATTAATGCACTGTGAGTTTACATGAACTAACGATGAACAACTTTACTAATGTCCATTAACTAAGATTAACAAGGATGAATAAACTATACATATATACATAATCTACATTAACTAGCACTAACTAATGCAAGCTTTATTTTAGTGCTACCGAATTAGGATTATTAATTATAAATGAAATCTAAAAGCATCAGTTAGCTTGCAATTTACAGTATACGCTAATATTAGTTAACATGAACCAACATTGAAAAATGAAGCTCATGAAGCATTTATTAGTCTATTAATATGAAACATTTACTAGCACATTATGAAACGTTCTATTTGTTGATGTAATGTGTTATTAACATGACAAATCCTGCAATAACAGTGTAGTTTTAGATGCCTAACTATTGTACGTGTGTATTGATCATTGCTTATGTTAGTTAGCACATACATGTTAACTAATGTAAAGTTTATTCATTCATTCATTTTCCTTCGGCTTAGTTCCTTATTTATCAGGGGTCACCACAGCCAACTATTCCATCATATGTTTACGCAGCGGATGCCCTTCCAGCTGCAACCCAGTACCGGGATACACTCTCACATTCACACTCATACACTTCAGCCAATTTAGCTTATTCAATTCACCTATAGCGCATGTGTTTGGACTGTGGGGGAAACCGGAGCACCCGGAGGAAACCCACACCAACACAGGGAGAACATGCAAACATTCTCCACACACAAATGCCAACTGGCACAGCCAGGACTCGAACCAGCGACCTTCTTGCTGTGAGGCGACAGTGCTAACCACTGAGCCACCGTGCCGCCCCTAATGTAAAGTTATAATGTAAAATGAAATTTCTATCTGACTAATCAGATTATTGTTAGAGGTTTGGGGTTTAAGATTTATTTTGATCATTCTACTTTTATTTTCCAAGCATTAATGCAAATTTGTTTTTATTTAATAATGCATTAAACTAATTACTACATTTATAATGTTTACATTTATAAAACTGTATCACTGTTTACATGAAAATTAAACCCAATCAGTATACTGAATGTGCCCCTGGACCACAAAACTTCATTTTCTTTTCGGCTTAGTCCCTTCATTAATCTGGGGTCGCCACAGTGGAATGAACCGCCAACTTATCAAGCATATGTTTTACGCAGCAGATGCCCTTCCAGCTGCAAACCCATCACTGGGAAACATCCATACACACTCATTCACACACATACACTACGGACAATTTAGCTTACCCAATTCACCTATACCGCATGTCTTTGGGGGAAACCAGAGCACCCGGAGGAAACCCACACCAACACGGAGAGAACATGCAAACTCCACACAGAAATGCCAACTGACCCAGCAGAGGCTCGAACCAGCGACCTTCTTGCTGTGAGGCGATCGTGCTACCCACTGCGCCACCGTGAGGCCGACATTTGAAATGTGAAATCTAAATAAATAAGCTTTGCATTCGACTTATAGTTTGTTAGGATACAACAATATTTGGCTGAGATTTGGATCTGAGGGTTCAAAAAGATTTCAATACTGAGATAATTGCCTTTTAAAGTCGTCTGAAGTGCTTAGCCATGCATATTACTAATCAAAAATTGAGTTTTGAAACGTTTACGGTAAATAAAAAATTACAAGATATCTTCATGGAACATGATGTTTACTTAATTGTGTAATGATTTTTGCTCTAAAAGATAAATGTATTATTCTGACCCATACAATTTATTTTTGTGCCTTTTATGCCATGCAATATTGGACTGGTTTTGTGTGGAAGAAAAATCCTGGTCTCCACACAATCGCTTTGTGTTTGGTAATGCATACCTTTCCCCTATAAACGCCGCCTCGGATGCATTTAATTGGAACCCCGAGGAAAGAAATGTGGGAGAATTGTCGTTTGTATCCAACACATTTACTTCAAATCTGTACATATTCAGTGCCAAATTGACAATGGCCTCCAGCTCTAAAGCACATTTCAAGCTAATTCCACCTAGCACTTCTGTCTAATTTGTCTTTAATTTGAAGTATTCCTGTCTTCATATTTACATCGAAATACCTTTTGTTGAGTCTAACAATCTGAAATCCCCGATGTTCAAGTTTTTGCAAATTAAGGTTTAACTCTTTGACTGTATTTCCAACTGTAGTCCCTGGACTGGCCTCTTCCGACACAGAAAATGCAATTTGCCCAGATGATATCCTTGGAAATATATATTAAAAAAACCAGTAATATATATCCACAATATGTTTCGTTCCTTTGCAGAATTCACCATGATCCGACGGGACAAACTAAACACATCCGCACATTGTTTTAGTAAAATAATCCACGTACCGCGCTTCCAATCATACACTCTCTACTCTGGCTTCCTTTGAACAAAGCACAGCTCGAGCTCAAACGCCCTGCCCCTAACATGGAGGAGCTCTGCACAGTTTAGTTCCATCCCTAATCAAACACACCCGATCAAACTAATAGAGTCCTTCAGGCTTGTTTGAAACCTACAGGCAAGTGTGTTGAAGCAGGGTTGGAACTAAACCGTGCAGGGCTGCGGCCCTCCAGGAACTGGCTTTGACACCTGTGAATTAAAAAAGTTAACCTTTTAGTTTACAAATTGAAGTGGATTAAACATCAAAAAATTAAGTTGTCCCAAAAAAACCCTCGAGAACCGGGTCGTTTCAACTCGTTTTAAACAAGTAGTTTCAACAAACATCATGTTTCGAGTCTATATTGGAGTCATTTCCGAAGGATCGTGACTCTGATGCAAGACTCTTCGACATTATTACTCCAGATTTCGCATAAATTATATTTTAAAATGGATCCAAACAGAAGACCGTCCGCAGAAGAGACTTTCCAAAACATTCAAACATTAGCCCACCCGTTCAACATGCTTGCATTCCGACTCGAAACATTTCAAGCCTTCATAAAAATCTCTAATCACGTTTTGATCTTTAAAGCGAAACGTGAGACGCACCAAACACTACGACGATCTCAGACTCATGTCACACTCTTCAATTCAACCTTTGCTGAAATTGATATGCTGATACGTTTCCAAATGAACCTTTTAGTGCTAAATGCATCAAAAAGATCCACGTGTGGCCTCAGACGTTTAGCCGTCCTGCTCCTCAGACAAAAAGCCTGTCTCTTTAATGGGGAAGAGGCCTCATCAGAGGTTTTGCTTTCGTGCCAAAGCATATAATATCCACTCCGATTAATTACTGGCCATATTCTGGACGTGTTCGTACTGCATATAAAAACCTGCAGATGAAAAAAGCGCAGCTCTTTGTCCCCGTGGCACTCTGCGAGATCTATTCAGAAAGAGGAAGAGAAAAAAAATGCTAAACTGAAACGTATGAATTTGTTTGTTCCATTAAACAACCTGCTTTGCTTTGTGCACCAGATCAAACTTGACAAACCAAGCAAATCTGCATTTCAAAGACTGGCTTGTTACATATCTAATTACGCGCAGGTAGAAGTAGGGTCAAGGAACCATGGCAACACCACCAGACACGCTGTCACCTGCGATCACGCACAAACGCATTAGTTCACATCAGGAGAGAGTAAATACACCTTTTTATTCAGAAGCTCAACGGAAGCAATATGAGGAGGGGGGAAAACAATAGAGCAACACTAACAAACTACATGGGCATCTCTAGTCGAAAGCATTCTGTGTGCAGGATTCCCAATGGAACTTTAAGCAGCATTGTGGAAGTCAATGGTTACAGGTTTACAACATTCTTCAAAGTATCTTCTTTCGTGTTTAACAGATTTATGACATGGGTGAGTAAATGATGACAGATTTTTTTTGGGGGGGGTGGGGGTGTGATCTCTTTAATAAATACTAATATGAATAATAATAATAATAGGAACATTTTAATAAGTAAAAGTATTGAATAAAAAAATGACATTTATTAAATAAACAGAACTTTAAGCAGCATTTAGAGTTAAAACGCTGATAAGATATTTGCTAGTGACATTTCATTATTCTTACTTAATTTTTAAAGGTTATCATACCGTTAAATAATGTTACAACCAAGATGTAGGTGACTTTTTACTTGTATTTATTTTAATAAAATGCAACTGTGGGCACTTTAAGACTCATAAACTCCTGACGGTGCATTGAGACCTTATGAAGCAAACAGACTCAGGATTAAAGGGACAGTTCACCCTTAAATGAACATTTACTCCCTGTTCTATGCCTTTGGGTTTCATTTGTCTGTTGAACGTAAAAGAAGATATTTTGAAGAATGTTGGAAATCTGTAACTATTGACTTGCATAGTAGGGAAAACACATATTATGGAAGTCAATGGTTACAGGTTTTCAGCATTCTTCAAAATACCTTTGTCACAAATCTGTTAAACACAAAATATGAGTAAATGATGACAGAATTTTCTTTTTTTGGGATGAACATTTTAATAAGTAAAAGTATTGAATAAAAAAATTACTAATATCTATTAAATAAACGGAACTTTAAGCAGCATTTAGAGTTAAAATGCTGATAAGATATTTGCTAGTGACAATTCTTTATTCTTACTTGATTTTTAATGGCAATATTACTGTTAAATAATGTTACAACCAAGATGTAGGTGACTTTTTACTTGCATTTATTTTAATAAAATGCAACTGTGGGCACTTTAAGACTCATAAACTCCTGACGGTACATTGAGACCTTATGAAACAAACCCACTCAGGATTAAAGGGACAGTTCACCCAAAAATGTACTCCCTGTTCTATGCCTTTGGGTTTCATTTGTCTGTTGAACATAAAATAAGATATTTTGAAGAATGTTGGAAATCTGTAACCATTGTCTTGCATAGTAGGGAAAATAGATATTATGGAAGTCAATGGTTACAGGTTTCCAGCATTCTTCAAAATATCTTCTTTTGTGTTTAACAGATTTGTGACTAAGGTGAGTAAATGATGACAGCATTTTCATTTTAGGTGAACTATCTCTTTAATAAATACTAGTATACAATAACAAAATACTAATATCTATTAAATAAACAGAACTTTAAGCAGCATTTAGAGTTAAAACGCTGATAAGATATTTGCTATTGACATTTCTTTATTCTTACTTGATTTTTAAAGGTAATAATAGCGTTAAATAATGTTACAACCAAGATGTACGTGACTTTACTTGTATTTATTTTAATAAAATACAACTGTGGGCACTTTAAGACTCATAAACTCCTGACGGTACATTGAGACCTTATGAAGCAAACCCACTCAGGATTAAAGGGACAGTTCACCATAAATGAACATTTACTCCCTGTTCTATGCCTTTGGGTTTCATTTGTCTGTTGAACATAAAATAAGATATTTTGAAGAATGTTGGAAATCTGTAACCATTGTCTTGCTGTATATAGTAATAAAAACAAATGCTATGGAAGTCAATGGTTAAGGGTTTACAACATTCTTCAAAATATCTTGTTTTGTGTTTAACAGATTTGTGACGAAGGTGAGTAAATGATGACAGCATTTTTATTTTTAGGTGAACTATCTCTTTAAAAAGTACTAGTATTGAATAATAAAAAACACTAATATCTATTAAATAAATGAAACTTTAAGCAGCATTTAGAGTTAAAACACTGATAAGATATCAGCCAGGACTTCTAGTGACATTTCTTTTATTCTTACTTGATTTTTAAAGGTAATACTGTCAAATAGTGTCACAACCAAGATGTAGGAGACTTTACATGTATTTTTCTTTTTAGAAAATGCAACTGCAGGCACTTTAAGACTCATAAACTCCTGACTATACTTTGAGACCGTATCCCTGCTAACAGGGAACGTTCTCGTAACTTTGGGTAACATCCTCTAAAGGTTCTCTCAAAAAAACTTTCTTGCATAATGTTTGTAGAACGTTCCCTTAACGTTATTTGTAATTAATAAACGTTCTAAAAACGTTAACAACAAAATGTTATCATTGTGTTGTTGGGGGAATGTTTTAAAAACGTTAGCATTAAAAACGTTACCATTACGTTATGAATGGAATGTTCTAAAAACGTTAGGGGAAAAAACGTTAGGATCATTGTGTTTTTGTTGGAATGTTTTAAGAACGTTGTAAATAATGTTATTAAAACATTAATATAACAAGAGAATTAAATGATCTAAACGTTTTTATTAGTGGTCTTGTAACCAAACAATAACATTAATACAACGTTTAAAAACCTGGACGTTATTAGAATGTTAAAACAAAAATGTTATGGAAACGTTTTATAACGTAAAATTGTTAGCTGGTATGAAGCAAACCCACTCAGGATTAAAGGGATAGTTCACCCATAAATGAACATTTACTCCCTGTTCTATGCCTTTGGGTTTCATTTTTCTGTTGAACATAAAAGAAGATATTTTGAAGAATGTTGGAAATGTGTAACCATTGACATACGCTTTCCTTTAAGTTAAGTCTTTCTTAAAAATGGACAAATTTGCTTTTCTTACTATACAAATAGTAAGAAAAACAAGTGCTTTGGAAGTCAATGGTTACAGGTTTTCAACATTCTTCAAAATATCTTCTGAGTTAAACAGATTTGTGACAAGGGTGACTAAATGATGACAGCATTTTTTATTTTTAGGTGAACTATCTCTTTAATAAGTACTAGTATTGAATAAATAAATACTATTATCTGTTAAATAAATGGTATTTTTAGTTTTGGGAGAACTGTACCTTTAAAACTGTGGATTAAAGGTAAGAAGGTTGTAAATGATCTTGCACAGACTAATCGTTTACCTTCAATAAGAGCACAGTGTATCGTAATGAGCCAAAATATGTTGATTTTGCCTGATAAATGTTTTTTATTTTTTAACTACAGTGTCGGTAGTCATTGACTTGCATTCTATGAAACACACACACACACACACACACACACACACACACACACACACACACA
>CAIGQW010054354.1:7906668-7930271 GCA_903798125.1 Danio choprae
TGCATGTTCTCCCCATGTTGGTGTAGGTTTCCTCCGGGTGCTCCAGTCATGCACTATAAGTTAATTGAATAAACTAAATTGGCCGTAGTGTACCAGTGTGTGTGTGAATGAGTGTGTTTCCCAGTACTGGGTTGCGGCAGGAAGGGCATCCACTGTGTAAAACATATGCCACAATAGTTGCCGGTTCATTCCGCTGTGGCGACCTCTGAAATAGAGAACAAGCTGAAGGAAAATGAATGAATGAATGTTCAAAGAAGCTGAAATTCTTTCAAAGTCAACAAACTGCAGACCCAAACCCTGCAAACAAGAAGACTCTTCATGTGGTTTCATCTCTAAAGCAAAACTGCAAAAGGCAAACAGAAAGGCTGTATTTCCTTAGCAGGACCTTTCCGACTGGATCTTCAGCGAGTCTCTGCAGCACCTCTAAGAGTGTGTGTGTGTGATGTGCAGATGATTCATCTTTTACGGGCTCTTTAGAGCAGACGTGTCCCACATGCGCAAACATATCCATCCTATTTTTGGGAGTGCCTCGTGTGTCGCAGCAAGTGATGCTGAAAGGTGTTTGATGGCAGCGGATTCTCATCTGCACCCCAGAGACGGAGACTCAGACGCAAAATTGACTCTTTGTCTCTCAAACGAGCGCGTTGAACCCATTCTGCTGTGCTGGAGTCATGGCATGCTTTATGTCACATGGAGCAAACTAACTTCTATCAGCGTATACAGTTGAAGTCTAAATTATTAGACCTCGTGATTTATTTTTCAAATATTTCCCAAATGATGTTGAACAGATTCAGGAATTTCTCACAGTATTTCCTATAATGTTTTTTCTTCTGGAGAAAGTCTCATTTGCTTTATTTCGTCTAGATTAAATGCAGTTTTTAATTTTGTAAAAACCATTTAAAGGTCAATATTATTATTAGCCCCCTTAAACAATATTGGTTTTCCCACTTACAAAGTCTGCCATGTAAATAGCAAATGCTTCCTCCATTAACCTTATTTTATTTTACCTCCATAAACTTTTACTGTAAGATGAAATGCTTTCCTCTGACACATTTTTCCATGTTACAGTGGTTTGTCAATAGGATACATATTCATGTTTATCGACAATATTCATGTTTATCTTCTCAAAGATTTTCTCCCTCACTAAAAACAAAAACTATGCTTTTTACTGATCTCTTCCGAGTCAAACCAGATGTGTTAAAGTGTTAATATATTCAGAAATCTTTCTGTAACTAAGAATAACAAGCTTCGGTTGCAGTGTTATCTTTTCCAGTTGACTGCAGTCATTTATCAATGGCATCATTACAACTTTAACAACTTGCAGAGTGCACAAGCCAATTAGCTGTAAAAATCCAAACTTCCTTATTACTGTACTTGTGCTTTTCCATTTGGAAAAAAAGCTGTGATTCTTGGCTCAGTGGAGATATACACGCTGATATACAGTTGAAGTAAGAATTATTATTATTATTAGGCCTCCTGTATATTTTTCCCCCAATTTCTGTTTAACGGAAAGAAGATTTTTTTTTCATCACCTTTCTAAACTTAATAGTTTTAATAACTCATTTCTAATATCTGATTTCTTTTATTTTCACCATGATGACAGCACATAATATTTTACTAGATAATTTTCAAGATACTAGTATTCAGCTTAAAGTGACATTTAAAGGCTTAAAGGTTAAATAGGCAAGTTAGGGTAATTAGGGTAATTCTGTAGACAATGGAAAATGTTAAACAATCTGTGTGAGGATAAAGAATGAGCCTCCTCCATTCGACCTCTTTACTTTCTCTTTACTTTACTTTTACTCCTTTACTTTCGTGGATAAGGAAACGGTGTTGTACGCACTCCACTGAAGACATCCATTAGCCTACATATTTAATTTTAAGCACAAAGATTTGCTTCAAAACTATTTCTAAATTCAGTTCTAATTTCCAGCAAAGGAATAAATGAACAATAATAATGATGTGTGGTCAAAAACCTGAGTTACATCCAAACACACGTCCTGTTCTTATGCCCATATGGTGATGCAGACGTCTCCAAAACCCCACAGGTGGACAAATCTAAACTTGCTTTTATTAAAACAAATTTAGATATGCATATAATAAATAAAACTGCTTATAATAACATTATACAAATGCAAATTGTCATGAATAAACTGAAAAAAGCCCCCCGAGATGAAGAAGGCATGGAGGCAGTGGCTTTTATATTTATGTAGAAAATAATAATTTTTGTAACATTTTAATCCCTTATTTTTTTCATATGTAAAGATATGTGTGTGTTGCTGTACATCCTGTGTGTATTAAGCAGTGTGTAAGCGTTTGGACCTGCATAGGCGCATAACTAACATGCTCTGTGCTGGACTGTAGAGCAGCTTTTAGTTGGTCAATGGAGCTGCCTATTTCAGCTTCTCAAAATAGCCAACAATGCGCCTTAACACATCTCCTTTATAGACCAGCACACTCATGAGTCCACAAAGAGGCGCAAATGGATTTGCTATTTAAACAACGTGGCGCAAACCACCAACTATTCAAGCATATGTTTTATGCAGCCCCTCCAGCCGCAACCCATCACTGCGAAACACCCATACACTCTCATTCACACACATACACTATGGACAATTTAGCTTACCCAATTCACCTATAGCGCATGTCTTTGGACTGTGGGGGAAAGCGGAGCGCCTGGAGGAAACCCACGCCAACACGGGGAGAACATGCAAACTCCACACAGAAATGCCAACTGACCCAACCGAGGCTCGAACCAGTGACCTTCTTGCTGTGAGGCAATAGCGCTACCCGCTGCGTCACCGTGCCACCCGAATATCAACTTCAATATAAATGTCCCTGGTTAATGTATTTAATAACATGAGCAACAATGAACAATACATTTATTAAAGTATTTGTTCCTCTTTGTTAACGACAGATGTGTTCATGTTAACTCTTTATTTTTCAATGTTTCCAACATTATCCAATGTTATCCAGCATGAATTTGGTTTTTAATAACGCATTTGTAAATGTTGAACTATGATTGTAATGCTGTACAAGTATTGTTCATTATTAGTTCATGTTAGTAAATACATTAAGTAAAAATAGTAAACCGTTTTGGATCCATTGTTGGGGTTAAAGAAAGCACCGACAGCTGAAGCTAAAAGTCGATCAGAAGTGGCATGGAGTCTAGAAGTGACATTAGGACTGGCAATTTCAGGACTGGCTGATTCCCTCCAGCATCCCGCAGAGAAGAGGGCTGTTTCTCAGCTCCCTGGAGAAACCAGTTTATCAAGCCAATACATACACATTAAAACAGCACAAATTATCCCCGAAAGCTCCAATCTGAGCTACAGAATCTAACAATTATCTCCGTAATGCTGGTAATCACTGCAATTAAATGCTGTTCTGGGTGAGAGACGTCTCGTGTCTGCACCTCATGCCGAGACCAAACACGATATTAGAGGCGTCGTGAAAAATGCTCCCGGTGCCGTTACTGAGACGCTGCATTGATGTGTTCATAGGCTAGAAAAGAAAACCTACTGTTCTTAGGGCATCGACTCTGGAAACATAAAGTTTGGTTATTTGTGCATGTTTGAAACACATTAGTATCATAATGTGACATTCACTCACTTTATTAGGTACACCTTACTAGTACAGGGTTGGACGCCCTTTTTGGCTTCAGAACTGCCTTAATCATAGATTCAACAAGGTTCTGGAAATATTCCTAAGAGACTTTGGTCCATATTGACATGATAGCATCACGCAGTTGCTGCAGATTTGTCGGCTGCACATCCATGATGTGAATCTCCTGTTCCACCACATCCCAAAGGTGCTCTATTGGATTAAGATCTGGTGACTGTGGAGGCCATTTGAGTACAGTGAACTCTTTGTCATGTTCAAGAAACCAGTCTGAGATGATTCGCGCTTTATGGCATGGCGTGTTATTATCCTGCTGGAAGTAGCCGCTAGAAGATGGGTACACTGTGGTCATACAGGGATGGACATGGTCAGCAACAATACTCAGGTAGGCTGTGGCGTTGACACGATGCTCAATTGGTACTAATGGGCCCAAAGGGTGCCAAGCACATATCTCCCACACCATTACACCACCACCAGCCTGAACCGTTGATACAGTGATGTATCCATGCTTTCATGTTGCTGAGGCCAAATTCTGACCTCACCATCCGAATGCCGCAGCAGAAATCGAGACTCATCAGGCCAGGCAATGTTTTTCCAATCTTCTATTGTCTAGTTTTGGTGAGCCTGTGTGAATTGTAGCCTCAGTTTCCTGTTGTTAGCTGACAGGAGTGGCACCCGGTGTGGTCTTCTGCTGCTGTAGCCCATCCGCCTCAAGGTTTGACATGTTGTGTGTTCAGAGATGCTCTTCTGCATACCTCGGTTGTAACGAGTGGTTATTTGAGTTACTGTTGCCTTTCTATCAGCTGGAACCAGTCTGGCCATTCTCCTCTGACCTCTGGCATCAACAAGGCATTTGTGCACACAGAACTGCCGCTCACTGGATATTTTCTCTTTTCAGACCATTCTCTGTAAACCCTAGAGATGGTTGTGCATGAAAATCCCAGTAGATCAGCAGTTTCTGAAATACTCAGACCAGCCCATCTTGCACCAACAACCATGCTCAAAAAGTCAAATGTGAATCTACAGTAGTTTATCATCATTTTGCAATTTAATTTGTTTTTAAAACTGTATTTTTTGGTTATTAACCTGTATATAAGTAACCTTTTTTGCAGTTTAAGTCAATATTGCGATAATACCGTTACAAAAGCTCCAGCAATTAATCGCGACAAGAAAAATGTGTTCCAGCAGAAGCCTAATAGAGACGTATATCCATAGGAAGTGATTGAGTTATGCAAATCGGTTGTTCCAGACCAGAATGTGAGTTTGTAATGGATTACGGGCATCGCATTAGTGGCTTTTGGCAAGATTTTTAAAAAAGGCTTTTAAAAGTTGCTCCACAGAGGAATAAAATGAGTTTATGGCATAGGATCTTCATTTTACCAATTTGATACTGTTGTGGGAAATTGTTCTGGATTGCAAAAATATTTTCTAAGTTAAAAAACTAAATAAAGAAGTCTGAAGTCTTCAAAGCTGCTAGGCAGAAGCATTTATTGTCACAGCAAACAGTAACAATAAAGGTCTGATGAGTGTAGGCCAGCATACAGCATACAGTATGGAGCGAATTTGGGTATTGTGTATTTACACTTCTTTTGTCTTAACACTCCACCCACATTCGCTCCATACCCATGGCCAGTTGAGTAATTTCCTTACCACCAATAGAATCTAAGGTTTTTTTAGGGATCCTACCAATGACCAGTTAAGGTCTTTCTTTTCTGCTTCAAATGTGGCAATTCAGCAGAAACAATGCTCGACAATATATCTTGTTCTCTGTACATTGAGCTGTCAACTGCAAGTTCTCTGAAGTTCACATGGGTAGTTTTGGGGTCATAGGATCTTGGAAGCATCTGGCCACTGA
Organism: Danio choprae; assembly: GCA_903798125.1. Lineage (NCBI taxonomy): Eukaryota > Metazoa > Chordata > Actinopteri > Cypriniformes > Danionidae > Danio > Danio choprae. The sequence goes on from CAIGQW010054354.1 coordinate 7,912,145, forward strand.
CTCAGCACCGTTGCGCATGGGTGTATGTCTGAGTGTGCATGTGTTTCATGCATTGAGCTTAGAGTGGATACTGATCCTTGGGTCTCCACAGATTTTTGGCTGTGTGCCTTGCTCTCTTGAATTCTATACATGTTTCTGGCCGTGTTTGCACAGTGTCTTTGCATTTCTCATCAGACTAGATTCTGCTTGAACATGGCTTCTTCATAAAAGTATAAAGGTCATAGAAAGGATGGTAATAATAATGCGACATATACAGGATGAAAATAAGGTAATGGCATAAAATTACACAGAAAAACATAAAGAAATAACAATGAAGTCATCCAAATAAGCATACAATTGAAAGTAATGCGATCATCAGAAATTCATCAATAAATTCCTCAATAATACGTGCTCCGAAACGCTGATTCAGAACAAAAGATTCACAGTGATTCATTAATCACGGGTAAAATCCGACCAATGCGAAGCCCAACAGGTAATTGTGGACAACCTGATGCTGTGAACGTGCTGTTATGATTCTAACAATCTTAACAAAGTAATTTTTCTTTACTTCCAAAGCGCCAGCAGTCATTTACTTGCATTGTATGAATAACCAAGGACACAGTTTCAGATTTAGCTTTTTTTTTTATCTTCTACTGAAGAAAAAAAAGGTCAGCAACATCTCTGCTGGCCTAGGGGGTGAATATATTAACAGCAGATTTATTTACAATTGGTTTCTTACCAGCACCCTTCATTGCTGTTCTTACAGAGAGTTATTTTGTTTTAGACTTTGAGAAGATGGAGCTGAAAGATACAGTTGAAGTCACAATTATTATATACATTTTTTTTTCTTATTTTTTTATATTTCCCAAAGGATGTTTAACAGATTCAGGAATTTTTCACAGTATTTCCTATAATATTTTTTTCTTCTGGAGAAAGTCTTATTTGTTTTATTTCGGCTAGAATAAAAGCAGTTTTTAATTTTTTTAAACATTTTAAAGTCAATATTATTAGCCCCCTTAAACAATATTGGTTTTCGATTGTCTACAGAACAAACCATCATTATACAATGACTTGCCTAATTACCCTAACTTGCCTAATTAACCTAGTTAAGCCTTTAAATGTCACTTTAAGCTGAATACTAGTATCTTGAAACATATCTAGTCAAATATTATGTGCTGTCATCATGGCGAAGATAAAATAAATCAGTTATTAGAGATGGTTTAATAAAAATTAATAATTTCTTTTTAAAAAAAGCGAAAAAAAAAAAAAAAACTTTCCATTAAACAAAAATGGGAAGAAAATATACTATTATTATTCAACTGTACGTACAAACCAAGTGTTTGGAGGTTTTTAAGAAATTAAAGTTCTTAAAATCAGTAAGCAAAGGCTTTGTCAACAGTTTTTCTCCTCACCTTGCTTACCAGATGTGAAAAAAGCAAGCAGTCATGTCTCTAAACGGGTAGTTTCATCATTTTTATTTTTACTTTTTGTTTTGCTACTAAACATCATGAAATTCTCAAAGACTGTCAAACTTACAAAAACAACCCAAGGCCAAACAAAACAAGGCATTTAAATATGATTCATCTTCAAAAGGCTTGGAATTTAAAAATGGGATTCGTGAAAGTTGCCACATACCTGACAATCACAAACAGCCTGCAGTTAATGAACTATACACTCACCGGCCACTTTATTAGGTACACCTATCCAACTGCTCGGTAATGCAAATGAGTCAGCCAATCACATGGCAGCAACTCGATGCATTTAGGTATGTAGACTTGGTCAAGACAACAAGCTTTGAACGTGGCATGGTTGTTGGTGCCAGACGAGTCCAATGAGTCTTGATTTCTGCTGCGACATTCGGATGGTAGAGTCAGAATTTGGCCTCCACAACATGAAAGCATGGGTCCATCCTGCCTTGAATAAACGGTTCAGGCTGGTCGTGGTGTAATGGTGTGGGAGATATGTTCTTGGCACACTTTGGGCCCATTAGTACCAATTGAGCACCGTGTCAATGCCACAGCCTACCTGAGTATTGTTGCTGACCATCTCCATCCCTTTATGACCACAGTGTACCCATTTTCTGATGGCTACTTCCAGCAGGATAACGCGCCATGTCATAAACTGCGAATCATCTCAGACTGGTTTTGAACATGACAATGAGTTTACTGTACTCAAATGGCCTCCACAGTCACCAGATCTTAATCCAATAGAGCACCTTTGGGATGTGGTGGAACGGGAGATTCGCATCATGGATGTGCAGCCGACAAATCTGCAGCAACTGCGTGATGCTATCATGTCAATATGGACCAAAGTCTCTGAGGAATATTTCCAGTACCTTGTTGAATCTATGCCACGAAGGATTAAGGCAGTTCTGAAGGCAAAAGTGGGTCCAACCCGATGCTAGTAAGGTGTACCTAATTAAGTGGCCAGTGAGTGTATATCAGCAGGCACAAAGAACTGGTTATTCAGATTATTAGTATCATTAATAATAAAAGTAACTTTATTCCATGTCATGAAGAAGATTTTATTTTCTAAGAAGCTATGTAAAGACGCATTTAATTGTGTGAGTGGAGGGCCATATGAATCTGCCATTATATATCTTTGAAAACAGGTGATGGGTTAGGCCAAAGGGGTCATAAAAGAGCACGAGAGAGGACTTGAGGACACAATGAGAACCATCTGTGTCAGAAAAGCATGAAATGTACACAACATATGTTGAAACTGGCATATATGTTTGAAAAGACACAAACTGTATGCAATAGGAGGGTCCTGTTTAGATGCTTGAAAACACAAACACTAGTAATGATTGCCAAATTTCAACTATATGTGGTAAAATAGTGATGAATACATTAGATCTGTGCATTATAAGGGCCAACAAGAAGAGGGAACTTTAAATTGGGGTCATAAAGAAGTAGGAGCTAGGAGAGGCCTGTTGACCCAGGAACCAGCTGTGAAAACACAAAGGTGGGAGGAAGCAAGGATAAAGGATACAGCAAATTTGAGGGACAGTGGATTTGTCCTGGGGAGAGACTGAGATGGGTTTGCTCCAGGCTGTCTCTCCTTTTTTGGAAAATATTCCAATAAAGTATATTCTTCTGATATTCATAACCTCCAGACTAAGTTTGATTCATTAAGAGAAAAGCCGGAAACCACAACAGTAAATTTATCAGCGCTCAAAGAACTGGTTCTGCCAAAAACAGGATATGCTGTCGTTAGTTATTCGCTCTGGTGTTGTTCCAAACTTGTATTAATTTCTTGCGTTTTCAGAAATGTAGTTTACAGTCAAGGCTTTCCAGCTGCAAAATAGATGCAAAAAAGCAACCTCAAATATTTCACAAAACAAAATTCTTTCTGAAGCCAGTAGTTTTTGTTTGACGAGCAGACAGAAATTCTGAATATTTGTCATTAGTAATGCTGACCTCCAGCCTTTCTCGCTCTCTTTTGCATGTGGAAAATAGTCAATTAAACATTCTTTTCATTCTAAACTATAACATTTGCTCCCAAAACATTTGCACGCACGCACGCACACACGCACACACACACACACACAAGCACACACGCACAAACACAAATGCACACGCACACACGCACGCGCACACACAAACACGCAAACATGCACGCACACAAACACACACAAACTCAAACAAACACATGCGCACACACACACAAAAACATGCACACACAAACACACACACTCACACACACACAAACACACGCACACAAACACACACAAACACACAAACGCAAACTTACTCACAAAAACACAAACAAACACACGCACGCACACAAACGCACTCACAAACACGTACACACAAACGCAAACACACATGCACAAACAAACACGCACACAAACACGCGCACACAAACGCACACACACACAAACACACACAGACACAAACGCACACAAACACGCACGCTCACAAACACACATGCAAACAAACGCACACACACACACACAAAAACACGCGCACACACACACACACACACGCAAACGCACTCACAAAAACACACACAAACAAACACGAACGCACAAATACGCACACAAACACACACACAAACACGTGCACACACAAACGCGCACACACAAACACACACACAAACACACACACACAAAGCTGAACAATTTAGAAATGTTCAGCTTAATTTGTTTGTGTAAATTGAGCTTATATAAATAGTTTGCAACCGCTTACCTGACAAAGATACCTTCCTTCGGGCTTAGTCCCTTTATTCATCAGGTGTCGCCACAGCGGAATGAACCGCCAACTTAGCCAGCATATGTTTTACAAAGCGGATGCCCTTCCAGCTGCAACCCATCACTGGGAAACATCCATACACACCCACATACACATACACTACGACCAATTTAGTTTATTCAGTTCCCCTATAACGCATGTGTTTGGACTGTGGGGGAAACCGGAGCACCCGGAGGAAACCCACGCCAACACAGGCAGAACATGCAAACTCTTACAGAGAAATGCCAACTGACCCAGCCGGGACTCGAACCAGTGACCTTCTTGCTGTGAGGCGACAGTGCTAACCACTGAACCACCGTGTCGCCCAGCTGAGTTTTTGAGTCCTGCAAAACTTCTGTTTATTACAATTGCATGGAAACGAGCAGAGCATTTTGGTGTAATGCTTTCACTTGTCTTCTGTCAGGAGCAGATCTGTGTTTTCTGTTCTCCGGCACAGATGCTCTTTGGCACACGGCAGCACCGGCAGATCTAAGAAATCCCAGGAGAAACAAACGGGAAGCCGGAGACGCAGCCGTGCCAAATAACTTAACAACAACTCATCTCTGAGTACTCAAAAACAGAATGAGCAACAACTTTGCGTGCGTGCGTGCGTGTGTGTGTGTGTGTGTGTGTGTGCGTGTGTGTCTGCTAGCTTAAACACAGCAGATACTGATACATTTTTAGGGTAGGAAACAGAGCAGAAATATGAAATCTGATCGACTAAAGGGGATGTTTGAGTGGTATTTGCTAATAATAATAACAAAAAGTATGGCAGTGATATTATTGATATATTACTCTTATGACTTTTTATATATTTTTGCGCGTGTGTCCACATAATGGTAACTTATCTGTGAGCTAGAACATGCAATTAGTTTTTTTTTCTTTTATTAAATTGTTGGTTTTATTTTTTATACCCCCTCTTTGACTTCTGACATTTAGAATTACACCTTAGGAATTAGTTTTATTTTATATTTAATTTATTTGATATTTAATGAAATTGTATATTTAATACAATTTTGTATTTAATTAAATTAAATTTTATATTTAATTTTATTTTATTTTTAATTTATTTTTATATTTTAATGCATTTGTATATTTTAATTTATTTTTATATTTATATTTAAATTTATATTTATTTTATTTAGTTTTATTTTGTACAGGGCCAAACTATACTAATTTCACCCTCTCGCTAACCCTTCAATGTTTTTGCTCATGTGTCTTTAAAATTTGTGTAAAGTCATTTATTTATTAATTAATTAAAGATTTGTGCTTAAACCACCAAAACAAAATATCTGACAGTGAGGCTTAAAACAAAAACAAAATACTATGTGTTTTAAATTTAATTAATATGTTGGAAAACAACATTTAATATCGTATTTAATAAAGTATTCCAAGTACATATGTCTTTGTTAAAGAATGTTCAGATATTTGTATAATACTTTCATTTTCATTCGGCTTAGTCCCTTATTTATCAGGGGTCGCCACAGTGGAATGAACCGCCAACTATTCCGGCATATGTTTTACACAGCGAATGCCCTTCTAGCCGCAACCCAGTACTGGGAAACACCCATACACTCTCACATTTACACACACACACACTCATACACTACGGCCAATTTAGTTCATCCAATTACCCATAGCGCATGCGTTTGGACTGTGGGGGAAACCGGAGCACCCGGAGGAAACCCACACCAACACGGGGAGAACATGCAAACTCCACACAGAAATGCCATCTGACCCAGCCGGGACTCGAACCCGCGACCTTCTTGCTGTGAGGCCACAGTGCCAACCACTTTAAATACATATGTTGCTATGTGGACCCTGTGATTTGATTGGATGCTAGATATACTGTTGGTCACTTTGCTGGTCACATATTTAAATAGATACTAAACCTAAGGAAATATTAATGTGCACAAACATGCAGGACGAATTACGATGCAAGCCATGATTATAATACTTTTTTGAGGTTTGTTCCAGTTACTTAAAGGGGACCTATTATGCCCCTTTTTACAAGATGTAAATTAAGTCTCTGATGTCTCCAGAGTGTGTATGTGAAGTTTCAGCTCAAAATAACACATAAAAATTATTTATAACTCTTTGAAACTTGGAACCGTTTAGTAGGGGTGTAAACCTACACTGGTCTCACGGTTCGGTTCGGTTACGATTATCATGCCATTGATTCGGTTCAATTCGATATCTCTGTGCATCCCGGTGCATTGAGGATGCTTTCCATAAACTTTGATATTTTACTTGGCAACACAATAATTCTTGTATTAAATCATTCATTCATTTTCATTTCGGCTTAGTCCCTTTATTAATCTGGGGTCGCCACAGCGGAATGAACCGCCAACTTATCCAGCATATGTATTACGCAGCGGATGCCCTTCCAGCCGCAACCCATCTCTGGGAAACATCCATACACACTCACTCATTCACACGCACACTCATACACATACACGGACAATTTAGCTTAGCCAATTCACCTATACCGCATGTCTTTGGAATTGTGGGGGAAACCAGAGCACCCGGAGGAAACCCACGCAAACACGGGGAGAACATGCAAACTCCACACAGAAATGCCAACTGACCCAGCCTGGGCTCGAACCAGCGACCTTCTTGCTGTGAGGCGAATGTGCTATCCACTCTGCCACCGTGCTGCCCTGTATTAAATTATAATTTATAAATATATTTATATATTATTTGTAATACAATTTTGTCCTTTAATACAAGCAGTCTGATATGTGTACTGTACCTTTAATTTGACCTGCTCAAAGAAAACACTCTTTTTGAATGTATCAAACAAAACTAAAGGACATGCGCAGACCAACATGAGCATTTATAGCAAATACATTAATGTAAATATTATCCCGCTTGCTTTTTGAACATTGTTGAGCAAGTTTTTAAGTGCCTATGATTGGTCACGCGCTCAACAGAAAAGGCTGTGATTGGCTCTAACGGTCAGCGCGGCTCTGGCGCTGTTCAGCAAACACTGACACTGATGTTAAACGCCAGCGGCGATCAGCTGATCCATTATAGACGCGGTGGAGAAAACTCGCTCTGCAGACGCGCTCGTGTCTGAATACACAAGTAACGTTATTGTGTAACAGCCGAGAGAGGAGATAAAACGTTACTTCACGAACACGCCAGCAGGTCAAAGGGGCCAGAGAGAGAGAGAGAGAGAGAGAGAGAGAGAGAGAGAGAGAGAGAGAGAGAGAGAGAGAGAGAGAGAGAGAGAGAGAGAGAGAGAGAGTTTACAGCTTAAATTGTTTCCTAGCTGGGTTCTGATGTACTTCCCTCTCAGTGAAAGACTCACAAGCAGGGATTTGTGCACACTTATCTGCTTTTTAAGTAGTTGGAGTGTTTTAATTACTCACGGTCTCCTCCCTCGCCATATAAGCTACCGCCATATAACTCATATGTGATAAACGACGTCAGCACATAATAACCGGTTATGATTATTACTGAACCGATACCGAATTGTTTGCATCTGCATTGCGGTGCATCGAAGAAAACAATTCATTTTGACAACCCTACCGTTTAGGCTTTGATCCTAATTGTGCCGTTTTGGTGCCTGTCGCTTTAAATTCAAATGAGAGCAGAGCTACAAATGCCTGTGTGTCAGCATAGCGGCAGATTCAAAAACAAGGGAGAGATGGTCACTAGTGGGCGGGGCTTACCCCCACTGGTGACACGTACAAAGGGAGAATGTCAATCAGTGTTTCTGCAGACTGTGTTTATCAAGTGTGATTATAAAAAATAGACTATAAGAAGCTGGTTATATTCACAGACTTCCACACAACTGTGTTTAAACCTCTTATTACAGTGCTTTTGCATAATAGCTCCCCTTTAAACCAACACAAGCAACAAAAATAGTAGTTATTCTTGACTTGCCATTATCTTGTTTCTCAACATGTCTCATCTTAAGTAATTACGCGCAGTTTATCAAGGCTTTTATGAACAAACTCACTATCTCACAAAAGCAGCAGCGACGACTCCTTTCCTGCGTGACACACATTCATTGAATCTGACAGAGACGAGTCAAGCGGAAGGTCAAGCCGCGATCAAAGCAGAACGCATTTTATATTGATGAACTGTTTGGACTAATTGTATTACAGTGACATGCGGCAGACCTCACACTGGAGGAAGAACTCCACACCCATATTAAACCAATCAGAGATGTTATATTCTGAATGCAAGACTAGGGTGAAGTCTAGAAGGGATACAGCTGTGGATATGCACATCAACATAACATTTTTGAGACACTATACAACAATTCATATTTTTACATTACTGTGAGGGGTAGGTTTAGGGTTGGGGTGGGGGTAGATGCTAATTAAATACAATTAATGGGTAATTTAATAAATAAGATAAATCATTCTTGTTTTAATTACTGTTTTTATATTACTGTGAGGGGTAGGTGTTAATAAAATATAATTTGATGCATAATTCATTTTCCATCGGCTTAGTCTCTTTATTCATCAGGGGTCGCCACAGAGGAATGAACCGGCTTATCCAACTTATCCAGCATATGTTTTATGCAGCAGATGGCCTTCCAGCTGCAACCCAGTACTGGGAAACACCTGTACACTCTCATTCACACACATACACTACGGCCAATTTAGTTTATTCAATTCCCCTATAAGCGCATGTGTTTGGACTGTGGGGGAAACCGGAGCACCCGGAGGAAACCCACGCCAACACGGGAAGAACATGCAAACTCCACATAGAAATGCCAACTGGCTCAGCCGGGACTCGAACCAGCGACCTTCTTGCTGTGAGGCGACAGTGCTAACCTCTGAGCCACCGTGCCGCCCTTTGATGCATAATTTAATAAATAATTCTTGTTATAATTACTGTTTTTTACATTACTGTGAGGGTTGGGTTTAGGGTTGGGACTTTATTAAGATATAATTAATGGGTAATTTTGTGAATACTATCTATATAGAGCAAACATTATACCCAGTGGGCACCTTGATGTCAACATCAAATTGACATTGACGTCAACAAACTTGCTAAAAATGCGAATCAATTTAATGTCAAAACCTTGACGTCTATTTGACATCCACACATCGATGTCCATTTTGACCACCAAAATAACAACACAAAAGTATCATATAATAAGTAATGTTTTATTCATCTGGAAGCTTCAATTACACATTTACTCTGGATTTTGTGTCCTTACCCCTACGATGCATGTAAACTACCTCCATGTCAAAACATCAAATTGACGTTAAAAAAGCGTCCAGAATCGTTTACAGGAGAGTACAGTATTCGATTTTTGATGTGGGTTTTTTTTTCTTCACCAATGTTAGGCGTCAATTTAATGTCGACATCATACATACTTGAACCTTTTTCTTATTTCATTTCTTTGCTAATGAAATATTTTGTTTATCCGCTTACAAAGTTTACCATGTATATAGTGAATCTGCCGTGGCTCGGCCACAACTCGCTCTTAAAGGCAGTGTAAGGTGCAACTCTGATTGGTTCAATGCATGTTACACCCAAAACACTCCATTAACTCGTTTAGAGCATAAGAACAACACTTTTAGACCACACGCACTGACCTTTCCCATCCTTCAAATGGCAAAAGTGCATTCGGACACGGACTAAGTGCAGCAGCGACATGCGCTTTAGACCATACATTTGGATCATTCAAATAGAGCCCAAGATGTTGCATGAACATCTCCATCACAAAACACAACACAGATTCACAACAAACCAAGAACAATGGGGCCATTTCAAACTGATGTTGATCTCGGTCTTGAATAAGCAGGGCTTTCAGCTTCTATTAGTATTCTCTCCCCGAGCGGGAGGATAGATAAAGGTTTACCTGCCCTCCATCAGCTGCATTTGATGCTTGAGATCGCATTCATGCGCACACAGACGTGGCTTTATGATCAAGCAACTTTTACCCCAGTGTCGCCTAGCAACCATCATCGCCTTTAAGTATCAAAGTTTAGCATGAGAAGGACAAACAATAAAGAAAAAAAGTGGTTTGCTTAGCACAAACATGTCACAGTGGTGTTGCCAAAAATATAGACACTGCAGTATCTAAAGTGACACAATCTTGCTTTTGGGTAGTATCGATACTGGCTTTGCTGTCTCTCACTCTTACCATGAGGGAGATGAAATGTCTGGCTATTTATTTATTTAATCATTTAGAAAGGTGCAGATATGATTACAATATAACAGATTATCTAATGAAACATGACACAATCAGCGTGCTCTCTGTGTCACTCAATCCTTCCTGGCCGCTTGTATCATCTATAACACTAACAGGTCATGTGCAATAGATCTGCTGAAGTATTTATCATGTTTTGTTAATATTGATTTTAAAAATGCAAATGTCCATATTTGCTCTGGAACATTTTATAATATTAATTAATAATAACAATTATGACACGGTGGCTCGGTGGAGTTTGCATGTTCTCCCCGTGTTCGTGTGGGTTTCCTCCGGGTGCTCCGGTTTCCCCCACAGTCCAAACACATGCACTATAGGGGAATCGATGAACTAAATTGGTCGTAGTGTATGTGTGTGAATGAGAGTGTATGGGTGTTTCCCAGTACTGGGTTGCAGCTGGAAGGGCATCCGCTGTGTAAAACATATGCTGGATGAGTTGGGGTAAGTGGCGACCCCTGATGAATAAAGAGACTAAGCCGAAGGAAAATGAATGAATAACGAAACGATTTTAACACTTGTTTTAGTTAAAAAAATAAGATAAGATCTCGCTCATTTGGTTTTTACTTGTAGTTTATTGCCTTTTGGATGTAAGGAACGCTGACATGCCTGGTATAAAATGACATTTTACTTGAAAATGTAAAAGATTGTATGGTTTAGTTTATTTGTTTCCATTTTTACTTCATTTGTATAATCTTTGTTCCTAGCGGTATCAAAAATAGTATCAAATATCGATATATTCATCGACCCCTGATGAATAAAGGGACTAAGCTGAAGGAAAATGAATGAATGAATAAAAATAAATAATAAAAAAAGTATTATAAATAAATAAGTGTTTTTTTTTATTATTTATTTTAGGGGTTATATATATTTATATATATACATTATATATTTTTTAGGGGTAGTTTGAGGGGTACCGTGCCCCAGGAGAAGAGCTTTATGTCTAGAAACGCCCCTGATCGTGACATGATTTCACAGTCAAAAAGAAGAGAATAATTAAATTTGACTTGTAAATAAACTAAACCATACAATGTTTTGCCTTTTCAAGTGAAATTGAGTTCTTCTCTTCTTTCTAACTGGGAAATAGTGCTGTCACGATACTGGAATTTCCAACTTCGATACGATACCTTGAAAAATATCGATATTTGATACCATTTTTGATACCACGAGGAACAAATTCCACAAGCAGTACAAATGAAGTAAAACGAGAAACATAAATAAACCATACAGTGTTTTGCATTTTTGTTTCCTGTTTTACTTCATTTGTATAATCTGTGGAATTTGTTCCTCGTGGTATCAAATATCGATATTTTTCAAGGTATCGTATCGAAGTTGGAAATTCCAGTATCGTGACAGCACTATTTCCCAGTTAGAAAGAAGAGAAGAAAAGGAGCATTTATGAAGCGTCAGAGTCTCACCCGTGAGGCAGCAGGGCAGAGATGAGCTGTGTTGACCTCTGGCGTAGAAGATTCCTGGCTCAGGCTGCGATTTAATAATGAATGGATGTTATTTACACACAGAACAGCGCCAGGCATTTCCCCCGGACCTCCTCTGATGAGTTCTGCCTCATTTAGGATCATGTTCCCGGCGTTTCCCCCAAGGAACTCTTTAAAGCTGGCTGAGATCCGTCTCTCTTACTCTCGTTCTCCAGTCAGACGCTCTCTGTTCTGCTGCGCTATAGAATTCACAAGACGTGTCACTCGTATAGTTTTGAATAGGGAAAAGTGTAACGATGGTGTCAATATGGTAAATGAAGCCCCGCCTTCTGCTACAGGAGCCAATCAGTGATCGCTAATCACATCTGGCTTGGACCAGATGTATGTTTCTGCAGATTTTGTGTGATTGGAACGTTTAGAAATGAAGCTAGAGAGACAGTCGTTGCTTAATTTTATTGGTGATTCCTAATTTGACATTTAATCGTAAGCTTGGCAAGGAATTTCGGAGAATTCGATGTTTCCCCAATCAAACATACTGCCCGAGAGGCATTTCAAAGATGGCCGCTGAGTGAAATGACTATCCTTTAAGGGACTTTGGCTGCATGTCTGAGCGGAAAGGTTATGAAACGGGCCATGTAATGTTGTCACCTCATACTAATGACTGAAAATCCCGTCATGGCGTACATGCAAATTGAGGATTTACAGTACGGGGTTGGAATTAGAAGCGCTGGGGTCTGAAGAGACACGATTAATGTGGATTTGTTCTTCATTAAAGCTCTGCGGCCCTGCAGGAACTTGTCAGGTTTTTGATTAAGGCCATGTGGGATTGGAGAGGGCGATATGTTTTATCTCTTTCCATCCAGCCTTGCTCATCCAAGGTTTTCATCTGCCGTAATGGATGCCCGTTTATCAGAATCACACAAATGACACACTATATGTCTGATGCGGTTGCGGAGCTATACAGGCTGTTCAATGAGAAGATGCACTTCAAAAGCCTAGAGACTGTTTGGAGTGGCGTTGAATGCGATTTAGGGTGGCACAGTGGCTCAGTGGTTAGCACTGTCGCCTCACCGCAAGAAGGTCACTGGTTCAAGTCCCGGCTGGGTCAGTTAGCATTTCTGTGTGAAGTTTTATGTTCTCCCTGTATTGGCGTGGGTTTCCTCCGGGTGCTCCGGTTTCCCCACAGCCCAAACACATGCGCTATAGGTGAATTGAGTAAACAAAATTGTCCATAGTGTGTGAATGTGAGTGTGTATGGGTGTTTCCCAGTACTGGGTTACGGCTGGAAGAGCATCCACTGTGTAAAACATATGCTGGAATAGTTGGCGGTTCATTCCGCTGTGGCGACCCCTGATAAATAAGGGACTATGCCCAAAAAAAAATGAATGAATGAATGCGATTATTGGAGAAAGAAAGAAAATGATGGATGTATTACTTGAATGTGCAGTTTGTCACCGAATTACACTGTTCTCCTGTTGCGGTGCATTAGGCATAAAGGCCCTTCAAATTAAATATAAGGGATATAAATATAAGATCAATAATAAAAGCTGGTTAAAGAAAATTACACACAGCTCTGTAAAGCACAAAAATACATAAATCATCATAAAAGTATTATTTTAATCATTTGTGCACTGTCACTGGCTGATTTTTATCTCCATATACTGGCTGAGCAGGTTTTGTTTGGATTATTATAGTCTGAATAACTCGATGATCAGAAACAACATCCATTTTGATTATTATTTTTGTCCACACACACACACACACACACACACACACACACACACACACACAAACAAACAAACACACACAAACAAAACCTCTCAGTATATACATACAAAACAACATCTGATATCTACAGATGTATACTAATACACCCACGCTATTATAACGACATAATCTGAAATGAGTTCGGCCTGCAATAAGCAGATGGGAAAAATAATAATAATATTTGCTCCACAAGTCAAACCTGAAGAAAAGAATGTGTGATCATTTAGCTTAATGGTTATGAAATGCAGCTGTTTTAATGGGTTTCAAATGCAACGATTTTGTCCTGAAATTCCTGTGTAGCTCATTTTTGTACAATTATTTTAGGAAAGTAAACAAGGTAATAATAAAATAATATATATTACCTTTTTGCCCAAATGTATGCTGTTTACATTAACAAAAAAAACTAAAGTATCACCAAAACCTTACGCTCTCGTGTTCTTCTCTTTAACAATATAAGAATCTCATGTCTTTTTGTTTTGCTTGTTTTTACCACTGGCATATGAATCAAAAGAGATTGCTAAAATGATCAGATTTTACAAAAAGGCCTACCGGTCTCTGTGTGGAAATATCATGACGAGTCTGCCATCTTTCGAAGTCATTTTCTTATCCTCCAGTGATCTACCTCCAAATCTCAGATGAGAAAATGTCACTCTGACCCCGTCAAAAGAAAAGATGACTCCGTGAAACATTCACCCATCTGATATGTTGGTGTAGGTGTTCTTCAGAGCTGTTAGAAGGTCTCCTAAATTTTGGTTGAAAAATCGTATTTAATTTAAACAACTTTCGAGCTAATAATAAGAAAAGTATTGTTTTAGTGGTGCATACAGTCTACACGTGCACCAATTAAATACTTGAGGAAAAGCACCACAAAAGCAGTAAATGAGCACTCCTTTTCAATTATACTAGGGTACAAACAGGTCAAAATAATATTTTTATACACTTAAGTCAAAAGAAGTTATTGATGAATTATTACTGAAACCTGCCAAACGTAATAATCAATAGCTAACAATAGCAAACAAGTGAAAATAACAAGATCTACCCTGTAGCTACACTGTAAAAAACTATTCTTGTGGACATCATTTATATTAACTCTTCTAGTCATCTCAACTTCCATCAGTCAATCTGACTAAACATATTAAGCTAAACTTTGTATACATTTTGTACCTGATTAACTTATTAAAATAAGTTAAATCAACACAAATATTTGTCTTGACATTTTCATTTCATTTTTAGCTTATATTGTATTGTAAAAATGAATAAAAACTAATAGTGTTGACAAATATAAACACAAATATAAAATCAGGGGCCTGTACCATGAAGCTGGATTAGCTGGCTAGCTAGTTAAGTTTTTATGGCAAGGCAAGTTTATTTCTATAGCACATTTCATACACGATGGTAATTCAAAGGGCTTTACATAAACAAGAACAAAAGAAAGTAAAAATTATTAAAAGGATTAAAAATGAAAACAGATTAAAATGAAAACAGGTTATAAAAGAGAAGAAAGACCTAATAGTGCGATCTGTCGGACGTAGCAGTTTAGTTTGCGTTGGTTTGTTCTGGTTTACTGATCACAAAGCAAGATTTAGACGGCAGCTAGCTCTCTGCAACTCTCACAGGGTCGCCCACTGAAGCTAAGACCACATGGGAAAGCTAGGTTGCTGCCGGAAGTGGTGTTAGTGAGGCCAGCAGGGGGCACCCAACCTGCGTTCTGTGTGGGTCCTAACGCCCCAGTATAGTGAAGGGGACTCTATACTGCTCAGTGAGCACCGTCTTTCGGATGAGACATTAAACTAAGGTCCTGACTCTCTGTGGTCATTAAAAATCCCAGAATGTCCTTCGAAAAAGAGTAGGGGTTTAACCCCGGCATCCTGGCCTCTGTCCATCATGGCCTCCTAACCATCCCCATATCATAATTAGCTTCATCACTCTGTCAGCTGGTGTGTGGTGTGCGGTCTGGCGCAATATGGTTGCCGTCGCGTCATCCAGGTGCACACTGGTGGTGTATGAGGAGATTCCCCTCAATGTGCAAAGCGCTTTAAGGAATTATTATTATTATTATTATTATTAAGATTCAACCTAAGCAAAGTGACTAATCTCTGATGCTATAAAAACACTCCCCCAGGTTCTCTTGAGCCAAATTAAAGCTCACTATACTATAAAACCAAAAAATCTATATAAAATTGTCTGATTTGAATGAAGATTAACTATTATAATCAGCAAAAATCAGTCCAAGGCACTGGAGAAATGCCTTCATTTTCATTACCTGATGTTACTGTTACCCTGATGAAGGCAGTTGTTTGCCGAGACGTGTAGGCGCAGTTTTAGGGAATAGCCATGTCAATAAAGGCCTTATACTGATTTTTGCTGTTTATTCTGATAAATCCCTTACCCAAAGAGCACCGACACATTATTTAAGCCACCCCTGAGCACTTTTTGTTTGATTTTAGATAATTATTATAATCATTTTAGGTGATTTATTCAATTGTTATATCTTTAATACATTACACACAAGCACTTTTAATTTAATAACCTTTTTTATGTTTAAAGTCTGCCTAAAATCACAATTTGTAATGTTTTAATTACTCGTGCGCATTGTATCAGCTGCTTCAGTCCAGCGTCTACATTAGCAGGAGGATGAAGATGAAGCCAGGCTGGACATTTCAGCAAGACAATGATCCAAAATCAATGGTTCAATCCCATGTCAGCAGCTCCTTTAGAAATATTATTCCCAGTAAAAATCATGACACGTTCAATACTTATTTCCCCCCACTATATGTATACAGTGTTCAGCATATATGAGTACACCCTCCACAAATCTCTCATTTAAATCAATATTTTCTCTAGGAAGCTTTAGAATATGATATTTGTGCATATACATTAGTTTAGTCAGTACTGAACCCAAATCTGGAGCTCATCTAACAA
This sequence comes from Danio choprae, assembly GCA_903798125.1. NCBI lineage: Eukaryota > Metazoa > Chordata > Actinopteri > Cypriniformes > Danionidae > Danio > Danio choprae. The sequence goes on from CAIGQW010054354.1 coordinate 7,928,659, forward strand.
AATAACTTACAATAATGGCTCAAAAATGAGTCGCCCAAATTTACATGTTAGGAAAAAATATTAAATAACATTTTCAAAAATCAAGAGAAACAAAAAATATAGACAATTTTGTTGAAATGTTGTAGCTTGTAATTTATTTGCATGAGTTTAAATGTATTATCTGTCCATTTCTAAAGATGTTCTGTGACTAAAATATTATTTTAATAAATATATCTGCTTAATACATCTGTTGTTTAAATGCACCGATATATATGACCCGTATTCACTGAGAAATGGAGAAACATATTCATTTTCGAAATGGAGTGTACTCATATGCTCACCACTGTATCTTTAAAGTCCCAGGGGCCAGATTTCCTCTTAACCCTCAGCCGGGCCCCTGTCTCAGGGTAATAGCCACCGTCGTCACCTGCCTCTGACAGGTTGTGGAACAGCAGAAATCATCCAGCTGCATCTAAAGCTCATTCCTTTCAAGTTTGCCTGAGTGAAGATGCAGCAAAGTTCAAAGGAAAGTTACCTTTGGGTGCGTGCCCTCCATCCGGGACCCTCTGCTCTGTATTCTGCTGCTTCTCTCTGAATGATTTGGCATTGTTTTCTGGCATTGCAGTGGATGTCCAGAGAGCGTCTGCATCTGGAGATACAGTCCTCCTTTTCTCACGCTATAGGGCATCTCGATTAAGCTCCAGGGCTCTGGTCTAAGCACACTCATTTGGCAAAGAGTGGACTCGGCTGCTTCTTTCTTTTTTTATGTCGTAAAAAAGCTGTGCAGCGAAATGCTCTTCTGGCATTGGCAGGAAAGCGTTGCTTCATGACCTTGATTCCACGCAGCATATAATGAAACATCTACACACATTTCTGTTGTGCTTCATCTCACGCCAGCAGATCTGAAAAACTGATGTCTGAATCAGGCACAGTTAATGATTAAACCCCCCAAAAAACGTCCCATATTTTGGTCACGTTTCAGTTTAAGGTACAATTCTTACTATTAATAAAAATTTAACAATAACTTTAACTCCTAATTTGCTGCTTATTAGTTCATTATTATGGCAGTTCTCTGGCCTCTAAATGAGCTGAACGTGAGAAGGATACAAGACTAAGGAAAGCTAAATTAAGGTGTAACCATTGGACAAAAAATGCTCACAGGGCCAGCAAGACAACCCAAAAGAAGGATAGGAAGGAAGGATTTTAAGACTTAAGGTGAAGATTTAGCTGTTAAACCAGGAACTAAACCATCAGGAACTCTTTAATCTGACCGAAGTCTTCAAAAGCACAAAGTGTGTCTGGTTCACAGAGACTTTGCAATGGTAAAAGAGTCCTGAGACATAACTCCGCTTCATAAACTATAGTGTCATAGAATTGATTATATGGACAGATGACTCTTGAAAAACCAGCTGCAGTTCAATTGGACGTTAATAATAATAATAATAATAAGAAGAAGAAGAAGAAGAAGAAGAAATGTATTGTCAGATTCATGGGCTCTTTTAACAGTGCTCAGAGTAGCATCTAGTAGAATCGGCGGTTGTTTTTGGTAGCGTTAGTATTGTAGTTTATCATCAGTTTATGAAGGCTGCACAAACTCCAGACTGTTAACTTAAGTTTCCTGTCGCTGTTTTTTT
>CAIGQW010054354.1:7935271-7946808 GCA_903798125.1 Danio choprae
CAGATACAGGGACACTGGAGCGTTTTAAAGCCGCGATTCATCAGCAGATCGCTCGTATGTCAGCTTATAGACAAACCATAGCTCCAGTGTCCCTGTATCTGTGGTTACACTCAGTAAACAGCGGTGAGTTCGGTGAACTGATGACCTTCACAGCCAATCACAGTCATTTCTGTTGAGCACGGGAACACAATGGCAAATCAGCGCTGTTTAAGAACGCACTCAAATGTTAGCGGGAAATGAACGTTTTTAAAATTTGAGTATCAATTGGTACCGAATTCCAGCATCGTGACAACACTATAACATTATATTAGTATTTACTGATTCATTTGATCAACTCATCCTAGGTGAATAAATGTAAATAAAATTAAGTAAATAAGTAAATAAAAGCAGTGTTTTGTTGTTTTTAAATCCTTCAGACACTAAACTTTTGAACAGCAGAAACGTAAATTGGGTCACACTTTATTTTAATGTACATCTTGCGCTATTAATAAACCATTAACTAAGACTATTAGCTCAAACTACTAGTTATAGCTGCTTATTAATAGTTAGAGGTAGTAGTTGTGTTTAGGTATTGGGTGAGATTAGGGATGTAGTATAAGATTATACTTTAGAATTGCTAATAAACAGTTAATTTCCTGATAATAGGCAGGTAATAAGGTAATAATTCATAGAAGTTCATTTTTAGTTTCCAAAATGTTCCAGCATAGGCTCATTCTGAAAACATAGCCCTATATACATTTCTGGAGATCGCGAATTATGAAGCCAGAAGTACGCATGGCTGCATTTCATCATTAAAACGAACGCTATGGTGTGGTATGAAGCCGTTCCTTTTCTCGCTAGCTCACTTCTTACCTCCGTATGGATGGCTTTCCCGGTGTTACCAGTTTGTCCGGTGGCTCACAGCGTACGTCGGCGGACTTGAAATGCAGAAAGGAGTTGACCACGACTACGGGGTTTGAGTCCGGCGAAGAACGGTTCCAGAACGCGGGTAAGACAAAAAAAAAAGCCAAAAAATAAAACAAACAAGTAAATAACAGGGTGAGAATGTGGTAAAAATCTGAAAACGTAGTAAAAATCAGGTAAGAGCTTTTCTTTTTCTGGATTGCTTTTTAAAACTGTCGGTTGGGTTTAGGAAAGTGGGTAGGTGGGGGGAATCAGTCGGTTAGTCAGTCAGTCAACAGTGGCCTCTGGTGGATTTACATGAGAAGAGCAGTGGCACTCGAGAGAGAAATTTGAGATCTGGAAAAGCGTACACAGCGGCCTCTGGTGGATTCGCGAAAACTAAAACTGCAAACAAAAAAAAAAACATACCTCCTGGGACGTATTTGGTGCTCCCCAGAAATGTACATAGGGCTGCGTTTTCAGAATGAGCCTGGGTTGAAATTTTCACCAAAAACACTTGCGAAACACTTTTTTTTTCATGAGAAACAAGAAAAGGACAAAAGAAAGTCATCGAGCTTCAGCATTGTTGTTATTTCTGAACATACAAAAAAAGTGTGTACAGTCACAGTTTGGTAACACAAACCAGAAGATGCGTTTGGCAAGAGAAGTTTCGGACTACACCTGGAACATGTCGGTTATACATTTGCGTTGATAAATTGACCTCTGAAAATACAAATGTAGTCTAAAACACAAGTATGACTGCTATGATTTACCGCCAAACTCCCACAATCCATTTCATTCGCCTTAATGGAAGTGTACGGTTCACTCTGAGCTTTTAAGCATATGGCTACTTTTGAGTTTTTAGGCCGTTCGATTTTTTACAAGCGCTGCTGTTAAAGCCTGGCTGCGCGCGCACACTCATACACGGATAAAAGAGTCTATCAAGTGTTTCTGTCTGCTCCTCTAAACCTGTGTGGAGGTCTGCGCTTCTCCTCAGGGGTCACTGGGCTCCGTGTCAGGCTGCTGGGGGGCAGAAGAGGATGGGACGGGGTCACCTGAGCCATACGTGTTCTGGAGAGAGCGGGACACGTAGTTCCAGTATTCCCTCCTAATGGTGTCCTTCTCCTCTGCCAGGAGCTTACAAAGCTAAAAGGCAAACAGGTTGTGAATGAGTGAGAATCATCAAGGCTTTTATGGTTCAATTGGAATGAAGAGGCTTGAGATAAGTTGAGGAGAGAAATGGAAATGCATCAGGAAACTGAACTATCCAATGTAGGGAAATTCATATAACTATCCAGTTCTATTGGACCTTTCAAGATTCTACTGTGACCATTCTAGAATTGTGAGGTTCCACTTTGGAATGTATCAGTAATATTGTAGAACTGTGCAAGGTTTCCACAGCAGAAGGTCTAAGGACTATTTTAGAACTGTTGTGTGGGTTCCACTTTAGAAATAATAACAAGTGTCCTAAACAAAGGAACCCCTCAGAACCTTTAGAACTATGGGAGGATTCTATAGTACAATCATTTAAAAAAATATTCTGTAAAAACCAAAGCTCTTGTTTTGTTCAATTGATGATTCAAGGCAAGAAATAGAAATCCAATGTAGGACAAAATTGTGAGGGTTCCGCTTTGAAATGCATCAGGGGTGACCAACCCTGTTCCTGGAGATCTACCTACTTGCAGATTTCAGTTGCAATGCACATCAAACACACTGCCTGTAATTATCAAGTGCTGTTCAGGTCCTAATTAATTGGTTCAGGTGAGTTTGATCAAACTCTGCAGAAAGGTAGATCTTCAGGAACATGGTTGAGCACCCCTAGTCTATGTGTGCGTTCACACCTGACACGAATGAAGTGTCAAGTGCGAGTGATTTACATGTTAAGTCAATGCAAAGACACAAATAGACATCCTGCAGGACAATTTGCGTGAATGAGGAGGAGCGAATAACGCGATTCGCACGAATAAGGCGTCACAAACTGGGCGTTTTGCGTCGCTCGAGTTGGATAATCAGATTTTTAGCAGACATTCGCACCACGTTAACCAATCAGAAGCTTGCTCTTTTAGGGGCGTGATTATCACGTAGTGCCTGCTGTTGGTGTCCCGAGGGGAAATCCTCCTGCCGACACCAGACAACAGTTCATGAAACTGGGCTTGGCTCAGTCAGAAGCACCGCTGAAAGCTTCCATCATCCAGGTACAGTTTCTGGAAGTTGATGAACTCACAGAGCTGGTGCATTTCTGAAAGGATCTAGTGGACTCAGACAAGGCGCCGAACGAATCGACGTTTATCAGCCTTCCTAAAGCACATAAAGCACAGCTACTCTCTCAGTAAAATCCATGTTAGCCATTTAGCAGTGAAACTAGAGTCACAGGGCAGACAGAAACCCTGCCCATGATGCAAATCCACGTCTATTGTGAAGTGAATTTCACGTGCAAATGAAGTGAATTTGCCGCGCAAATGAAGCAAGTAAACTCAAAATGTTCACGAGTCTATTTACATGCTAATGTGACAATTTATTTGCCGCATCTGGAGTGAACACAGCATTAGGACTATTTTAGAACTGTTGTGTGGGTTCCATTGTTCTACAAAAGAACCTTTAGAACCATGGGAGAATTCCATAGAACAAGAATTCAAAACTATCTGGAAAAACCAAAGCTTTTTTTTTGTTCAATTGATGAAGAAATGATTCAGGGAGAGAAATGGAAAAGCATCAGGAAACCATGCAAGCTAGAAACCCCAATCCTGCTGAGAAGATTCAAAACAAATGACTTTCAAACTCGAAGACGCTGAGTGAACAGTGTACATATTTCAGACCGTGTAAAACAACAGGGGAGAGAGGAAGTCTAAATGCAGCTCTGACATTTTCCTGGTGTAAAGAGCGCCTGCGTACAGCAGCGAGACCGCCGGCTCCCTCTGAGCAGCTGTAAAAGCCAGTTCAGACCTTATGAAAGGAAATCTGCTGGTTATGCTCATCAATATTCTGCACTTTACAGCCTCAAGGAAAGGTCAGCGGTCTGAGTTCTCCAGCTCGACCTGCTGAGGAACCCTCCAGAACACTTCACTGTAGAACCCATCAAATTCAGAACTACTATGAAGATATCCGATGTAGAAAAACTCTAAGAACCATTGAGTTCTGCAGGACCATTCACAATTCTACTGCAGCAACTAGCAGAAATATTATAGAAACGTGAGGTTTGATACTTCAGAGTCATCCTAGATGTGTTTGAGGGTTAAAGGCACAGTATGACATTTCCGGCGTAGTTTAGTTTGAGTGTTGAATCATGGGAGTTGTGGTCTTGTTATGGATGAACTGAAGTATTCAACAATTATTATTATGGTAGTATGATAATAAAGCTGAAGTGAAATGCTGAAGCAACACACCACAAAAGCAGCAGAGCTTTTATTATGCCAGAGTCCACCGTTTCCGGTTCTTCAGCTCATGATCAAGAGAAGAAGCGGCGCTGTTTTATCAGACTAAATGCATATTTTAGGCTTCTGTTATAATGCTACTCTGTGCAGTCTAATAAGACACACAACATATTAAAGCCTCGCTGCCGTTTCATGGTTTTCTTGAAAACAAAACCGGAAATTCTATGAATGTTTGAGGGCTAACAAAACAAATAAACTACTTAATTAACTAGCCAAGAAAAAAATGAAATACATCTTTCAAGAACCATGTGAAGGTTCCAGAGTACAAACCCTCAGAAATATTCTAGCACCATTAAATAATCACAGAGAGTGGTTATCGATCTGTGTGATGGGGCCAATGTCAAATGGTTCAAGAATCATTTGCCCCTTGTGTATTGTTCAAATTGACTACCCTTTCGTTATGTTAGTGGCTGTTTTTGCCCAATTGACCTCAATTATAATGGAATTTTTAATTGCTAAGCCATGACACCATATAATCATGCATTCTTGATTGTTGGTGGTGTTCCCTGTTGGGAAGAGGTCAAATGTTAAACTTTTACTGTTAATCATCAGTTGGCAACATTAACCCTTTAGACAGGTCTGTGCAAAAACGTTTCTGGCTTTTTATATAGAGTTCTATGGAGTATAACAGCTAATTATAGTGCGTGTGCATAAATACACTTACTATGTTTACTATGTTCTAACAGCTGAGCTGCTTATTTTGATTTTCTTAGCAATATTAAGGTAAGTGTGCAAAAGTCTATATACTCCATATAAAGGCCAGAAACTACTCTTTTTTTTGCACTGCAACTGGTGATCAACAGTAAAAATGACCAATTTCACCTCTTCCCAACAGGGAAAACTACCAACAATAAAGAACACGATTACATGCTGCCATGGCTTTGCAATCAAAAAATGTCATTATAATGGAAGTCAATGAGGCAAAAACAGCCATCAACATAACGAAAGGGTAGTCAATTTGACCAGAGTGTATTGTTGAATTTTATTTTGCTTTCATTTTCAAAGCATTTTCCAAAAATGTGTCAAAATAAGATGTCACCAAAAATCATGGCCAAATTAAAACTCAGTCACCCCAGTGAGTGGATGAAAACCTCCCCAACAGCACACAAGGGTGTGAACTTAGTTAGAAGTTACAATCCGTTCTAGAAATGTGCAATTCACTGACCGAATTCCATCCACTCCATATTAAACAGTAAGTTTGACTTCTTGTTTTGAATGAAGTATTATGCATGGTATATATCCGCGGACACGTTTCCTCTGAACTCTTTCATATTCCTCATCTCATATGCGCGAGTCTGAAAGGTTGAAGCAGTTTTTTAACATACACACATGCACATGGCCTCAATTTCAAAACAGAAAATCATTTTCAACTCCATCATCGTCTCGGCACAGGATGAGAAACCCACAGCACAGAAATCTCATTAACCTCAACACAGACACAACATCCGGCACGTTTGCCGAGCAAAACACAGGGCCTGTCACGGAGAAATACTCCAGAGACGAATAATGCTTTCTCCGCTCCGATTTCCCTTCCTTCACGCTGGAGAAAAGCTCTTTGTAAGGAGACAGCCGTGTAATGTTTTATATTCGTTTTGTTTGGCTTTTTGATATGGAACCTCAGATCAATTATTAATTAGCATCTATTAAAAGTTGTGTTCAGTTAATATTTAAAGACAAGAGCTTTCAGTTAGAGATGGAAAGCCAAAAGTCTCTAATTATCATAATCATGTGGATATGGATGTTGTCTGATTTAGTTCAAATTGCGAAACGCCGAACCGATTTAATAAAATATAGATATATCCCTGAAAAAACCCACGATTCAAAAATAATAATAAAACATAACTACATCATCACCGGATGAAACCGCATATTATTAGGGAAAACTCTTTATAATTCATCAGTTTTGATATTAGTGTTACATTTTATGTAATGACCTATTATGCTTTCATGGTTACTTAATTGAAATAATGTGTATAGTATCAGAATTCGGCCATATTATGAATATGCATGCATATTATAAATGCATTAATTAACAGCTAGCATATGACTTTATACAGGAAACCAGTCTTTTTTTATCAGAATAAATGCTTGAAAATATGGATTGTCATCTGAAAATGATGTTCAAGGCTTTTGTTTTCAATATTTGTGCATCAACAGCTCACCTCTAAGGCCTTGCTGAGTGTCTCTGGCTGGTCATGGTTGGAGTTGTTGCTTTCCAGAGCATCTTCATAGAGATCCACCAAGAAGGCGGTGAGATATGGAGAACTGCACGTGTCCTGGAGCTCAGTCACCTGCTCCAACAGCCCGGGATAAGAGGACAGACCACCATCCTGCAGGATCCTGGGTCAAATCACAGATACATATATCATGATGCTTCGAAATGAATCATAAAAATGCTGGATAAAGATTAATAAAGGTTTTTGACATACGTGTATATATTTTATATAACGTGATACAAACACATACATAAAAAGAAAACTATCTTAGATAATTAAACAATATTATACTTATTGTGTATAACAATGGTTGATGAATGCGGTTAATTGCGATTCATTTTTGCCCAGCACTAAAACAAAAAAATATTCAACATGAAACAGTATTATTCATTATTATTGATTACACCTCTACATTATCCACATTATTTTAAGCTCTTCAGTGAAAACTAAATATGCAATTTCATCTCTTTCTGTTCAAGATCTGCCATCTGCTGGTCGCGTGTCTGAAAAGAAAACTCTCAAATCCTCATAGGCTGCTTATATTTGTTTTCAACACTCACCCTTTTAGATAGTTCCAAGCGCTCTCGTTGTGAGGAGCTTTCTTTATTTGTTTAAGGGTGTACCTGAAAAAAAGAGAAAGGAATATCATGCTTTTAATTGGCCATTATGATTATAGTTTTGCCACTGATCGAGACTCACTGCACTTCTCTGTGGAGGATGGCTGGGTCGGAGTATCCGCTGGTGTGACTGATGACGAAGTGCCTCTGATTCCAGGCCGAGTTATTCCTCACGTCCTCCTCCAACAGTTCCTCCACATACTCCAGCTCTCCATCCCACAGCTTATACTCCTGCAGCGCGCACGCACACACGCACGCACACAAAGCCAAAATTATTCGCCCTCCTGTATTTTTCTTTTTCAAATATTTCTAAAACGATGTTTAACAGTGCAAGGAATTTTTCACAGTATTTCCTATAATGTTTTTTCTTCTGGAGAAAGTCTTATTTGTTTTATTTCGCTTAGAATAAAAGCAGTTTTTAATTTTTCTAAAAAACATTTTAAGGTCAATATTATTAGCCCCCTTAAGCAATATTGTTTTCGATTGTCTACAGAACAAACCATCATTATACTTCATGACTTGCCTAATTACCCTAACTTGCCTAATTAAGCCTTTAAATGTCACTTTAAGCCTAATACTATGATCTTGAAAAATCTCTAATAAAATATTATGTGCTGTCATCATGGCAAATATAAAAGAAATGAGTTATTAGAAATGAGTTATTAAAACTATTATGTTTAGAAATGTGTTGATTGTGTAAGTGAACAGTAACACATATTCACACACACAAGGAGGCTGTGAAGCATCTGCTTCTGTACCTGGATGACCCATTGTCTGTGCTGCCATGCGTGGTAGTTCTTGGCATCTTGACTGAGAATTTCTGCTACAAACTGCAGCTCATCCGCCGGGTCGCTCAGCCACTCCACCACCATCCGCCTGTGATGCCTGCATATGAAGGGCATTTGGTAAGGCTTTAGTTTAGGCCACAATTCATGCTATTAAATACTGGCTTATTACCTGCCCATTATTAAGATATTAACTGTTCATCAGTAGTTATAAAGTATGAGCTTATTTTACATCCCTAATCCTACTCAAAGCCTAAACCCAACTTCTACCTTACTGTTATTAAACAGCTAATTAGTAGTTTATTAAGCTAGTAGTGTTAGTTAATGATTTGTTGATGCCGTGTGGCTGGTTATTTTAGTAAACAAACTATTGGACAGAAAAGGTTTTTCATTAAGTGAAATAAAACTTTGAAAGAAAATCACAATAAAAAACTAAAAGTAACTGAAACTAGCAATAATCACTGAAAATAAAGTAATAATAATAATAATAAACAAAAATATTCAGAATTCTTTTCTGAATTAATAAGCACTCATTAGGTGTAATAAATTATACATAAAACAAGATAAAAATCTAAAACGGATTTACTTTTGAAATATTTTTTTCGCATTTAACAATATTTCCTTTAAAGTTGTCTGATATCATTAAAAATAGGGCATTCAAAACAGCATATATTTGAAAAGCATTACACATGTTTCCCTGCTTTTAAAAATGCACTATGCTTTAACATTTAGCAGCAAAGACAAAAAGAAACTACCATCAACATAATAATAATAATAATAATAATAATAATAATAATAATAATAATAATAATAAACAATAACAGTTAAATATGCTTCTTCTGACTTTGTATGTTTGGCCAGTAAACCATCTCAGTATTGAAGCCTGTTCCCGCCACTGAATTTCGCTTTTTTTATTTATTTATATTTATTTATATTTTTCTTCTCAGAATTGTGAGATGTAAACTTGAAATTGCGAATTATAAAGACAGACTTAGAAGTTTTGTGCATGACAAGAAAAACTGTGGCAATTATTTGTTAAAGAGGCCTTATTAAGATAAACTCAAAGGAGATAGGCGGAGCTACAAACGCCTATGTGTCAGCATAGTGGCAGATTCAAAAACAAGACTAACGTCCTATGCTAATGAGGGAGAGATGGTCACTAGTGGGCGGGGCGTTCCTCCTCTGATGACACGTACAAAGGGAGAATGTCAATCAAAGTGTTTCTGCATACTGTGTTTATCAAGTGTGATTATAAAAATAAAATTAATACATTTCTACAATAAGAAGCTGGTTATTTTCACAGACTGTTGCCACACAACTGTGTTTAAACCCCTTATAAAAGTGCTTTTTGCATAATATGTCCCCTTTAAGTAGACCATCACTCTCATTACAAAAATAACGTAAAGTTAATTGCACTTATGGGTTGTGCTGGACTTACCAGACTTGGTAGTTCTTGGGCTGATCTTCTATGATGGCTGTGATGTAATTCATCTCTTCTCTCAGGTCTTTATTTAGAGCCTGCAGCAAAACTCTCCTGTAGTGCCTACAGACATCAGACGACACTTTAAAGTAAGATGCATTTCAGCTTTTTGCAGACCGAAGCAATCCAGAGACTCACTGATGCTTCAATGTGGAGCCCAGTGGAGACTGTCAATTAGTCCATATTATGTGCAAAATGTTATTCATTTCTTTACATATAAAAAAAAATACATTTTAATTAAATAAAACAGCTTTTTTATTATCCTTAATTATCAAAAAAATCATAAAAAAATAAATTTAAAATGTTTGAAAAGCACTATTCACAACCTTGTGCATATATTGGACTGATTTTTGCAGGATTGGAGTGTATTCAAAATGAATACAGTCATTCATTCATTCATTTTCATTTCGGCTTAGTCCCTTTATTAATCTGGGGTCGCCACAGCGGAATGAACCGCCAACTTATCCAGCATATGTTTTACGCAGCGGATGCCCCTCCAGCTGCAACCCATCTCTGGGAAACATCCATACACACTCATTCACACTACGGACAATTTAGTCTACCCAATTCACCTATACCGCATGTCTTTGGGCTTGTGGGGGAAACTGGAGCACCCGGAGGAAACCCACGCCAACACAGGGAGAACATGCAAACTCCACACAGAAACGCCAACTGACCCAGCCGAGGCTCGAACCAGCGACCTTCTTGCTGTGAGGCAAACGTGCTACCCACTGCGCCACTGTGAGGCCCCGAATACAGTTATTTGAAATGATAATACTTTTATATAATACTGCTGCATTTTTGATCAATTAAATGCAGCCTTATTGCGCATAAAAGACTATATCCTTTGTCTCACCATACTGTATAATTAGCGGCGTTGAGGTCAATGGCTTCAGCGGTCAATGCAAACGCTCTCTCGCTCTTCTCGTCATTCTTCAGGAGCGCTCTGAACATGTCAAACACGTCTGTGACTGCAGATGACAAGACAAACATTGAACATATCATTACAGATGACTTATTGCATGATTACTTAAATACATAACACATTTTGATTACATTTTGCTGATAGTAGATATGGCAATATTTACATAAACCACACATACATACAACCAAATATATAACAAATAGTCAACATTTATAAACATTTTGTTTATTCATGTGTTAGTGTGTGTTAGTGATGGGGAAAACTAAGCTTTTATACACCAACAGTTCACAATATGACTATTGTTTCAAAGAATTCAAAACACCATGTGCTAGGGACACCTGGTGGTCAGAACTGTGTAAATGCAACAAAATCTCAGCCTAACATCCATTAGAATTATTTTTGGGGGTTTTCATCTTTATAGGGATACGACAATAAAGATTGAATATAGTAAAGCAGGAAGGAAAGGATAAGAAAGCGAATAAACCGGGAAACAATCCCGAGTTTCCATGGTCATCATAGTTCTATGACGACACACTAACCACATGGCTATAGGCGCCAACATGTTGCGAACTTATAAATTGAAAGTATAACCTACAGCATAAATGCACTTAGCTTATCATCTAATATAATTAAATACCAAGTGCCTGTATAATGTGTTCTTTTATATGTTTTCAAGACTTATTTATTGTTTGTAGGCCACTAAACAAGTCAACAAGATACTTTAACTATTATTCCTTTTCATTTAACACATATCTCATTAAAACTTCTACAAATTTGCAAAACTGACATGAGATCAGGTAAAAGAAAAACTATGACACCTTTTCGGTGATTCGCCCTGAATTAAATGATTTTATCATATCACATAGACTCATATCTCATTTTATCATATCTCCACCGCCTAGTGGAGAACCATTGAATTTTCTAAATGTTTAGAAGTAGTAAACACTTAACGCAGCATCATTTGCTGAAATCAACACACGCTCCAAAGCACAGATGCGAAACAAAGACTCAAAGGGGTTATACATATACACGTACATGAGAAAGCAAACACACTGGAATTTATAGAATTGAGAGATATGAGAAGAAAATAAATAAACAAAATGAATGAATAAATAAAATAAATGAATATATAAATAAAATAAATAAATAAAATAAATGAATATATAAATAAAATAAAAAAATAAAATGAATGAATATATAA
>CAIGQW010054354.1:7960843-7975380 GCA_903798125.1 Danio choprae
AAGAGGAAAACTTTCAAATGTATTATACCTATAGAAATAATACATTAATATATCATTTAAACATAAATTATTTGCTTATCAGTAATAAATCATCATCAATCATAAATTTTTATACCAAAAAACATTTGTATACATAATACACATACCATACATATATATATAATGTAAAGAAAATGGGCATATATTGACAGTGGAGTCCGTTTCAAGGCTATTAAGAGCAAGACAAACATTAAAATAAAGTGACTGAATTTTGTTCTATAACAATATACAACGCATGTAAGAAGCATTGCAACTCTTCTGGATGGTTCAATATTTTATTCATTATAATTGATAAACTGACGATCATTATGTTAGTAAAAATGATCAAAATTGTTAAACATACAAAACAGATATTCATACAAAGACATCACAGAGCACCAGTTAAGGCCTTTTAACAGTAAGTGCCGTTGTTTGAGAATGTTGTATCAATGTTCTGATGATTTACTGTTTGCCGTTGCCGTTGATGGGCAGTTTCTTGAAGTTCTCGCACTCCAGCAGAGCTTTGACTTTGGGACGGGCAGAGATCTTGTCCACGAAGCTCTTGAGAGACGGGAAGGAGTCCAGACAGGAGGGAGAAAGCACCTTCAGATTCAGCAGGAGATCGAACAGGTTGTAGTCTGCAAATGAGATCTGGAGTGGAGAAATGGAGCGTTAGTGACGGTCAGAATTTAGCATCCACTAAATAATGCTGACGTTTCTACTGGACGTCTCACCTGATCGCCAACCAGGAATCCAGATTTGCTTTTGGCCAGAATGTTTTCAAATGGTTTGAACTCATTGGGTAGATCTTTGATGAACGCTTCTTTACCAGTCTCCTACAGACACAATAAGAGGAGCTCAGAAATACAGCTGTATTCATCATGCATTTGATCTGAAATAGTTCATTTTTTTCTGTCTGACCCCCTTAGCTATTTCTCATTGCTTACATATTCCTGGTAGATCAGCTTTATGTATTTCAGGCGAAGATCTTGAGCTGCATCATTCATCATGTCAATGAGAGAAGCCTCACAGTCGTTTTTTCCATATGCACCTGAATGTGTAATTTGACAAATAAGGTCTATATGCTGTATATTGCATACACAACGAAATAAATAAATAAATAAATAAATAAATAAATAAATAAATAAATAAATAAATAAATAAATATTCATTTATTCATTTTCCTTCGGCTTTTAATTATCAGGGGTCGCCACAGCGAAATGAACCACCAACTTATCCAGCATATGTTTTCCACAGCGGATGCCCTTCCAGCCACAACCCAGTACTGGGAAACAATCATACACACTTATTCACACACATACACTACGGCCAATTTAGTCTACCCAATTCACCTATACCGCATGTCTTTGGACTGTGGGGGAAACCGGAGCACCCGGAGGAAACCCACGCCAACACGAGGAGAACATGCAAACTCCACACAGAAATGCCAACTGACCCAGCCAGGACTCGAACCAGTGATCTTGCTAACCACTGAGCCACCGTGTCACCCCATATATATATATACTCATATACACAATAAATATATACATTTTACACAAATATTGTGTAGATACAAACTTTTATATTAGATGTAATTAATGATCATTAACATTTTCCCAGCACTGATTCTAATGCATTAAATAGTGATCGTTACCATGTTTTCGTCCCAAATGTCTCAGTATGGCATTGGACTGAAACAGCACCAGGTCACCGTCCTCAAATTTAGGCAACTGTCCGAAGAGCTGAAAGAAAGATTCAGCCATACATTTAAAACTTTTACAGTAACTTACTGTATATTATGAATTTGCGGTACTGTAATCAAAGCAGTCAAGTATTGCTACTGTAGTTGAAGACAAAAATGAAACAGTTAATGAAAAAATGTGTTGCTTACTACTTAATGCTGAAAATAAAGGTTTTGTACTGCTAGTGTAAAATGTAAATAAATGACAGTAAAATACTGTAAAAAATGTGAAAAAGGGGCATGTTAAAAAGAAGTTGCGCTAAGGGTATTTTACTGTAAAATGAAATTGCGGTAGGGCCCTGCTACTGTAAAACACATTTTCAGGTAAGCTACTGTAAAAGTTTTAAAATGACCCACAATACAGTGCATATTACAGTAGTGAACTGTAAATTATCTATGTGGTATTTTACTGGGAATCTTTGCAGTAAATAACTGTAAAATTGCGGCAAAGTCTAACAGTGTGTATATACACTTAACTAGGACTTAATAAGGACTGCACAATTGCACTGTTAGATATTTTATTGTATTTGTGCGGTAACTTTAACAGTGTAATTAATATGTTATATTTTATCTTCTTATTTATTCACAACGAATGCAAACAGAGCATACAGAAATCTCAGGCACAAACAATTTTAACTATATTTGTACTATTTTATGTTATTATGAATTCAGACGTATGAAAAAGTATATTTAAAAGGAGGCGTGGCACCAAACCCCTCCCCTAAACCCAACCGTCCTTCGAAGGTGAGCAAGATTGAACTAAAATGTACCAATGACAACATACAAATTAGCCACTTAATCAAAAAGTTACGAATTGGCATGAGATAGCGTTGGAAACTTACACATGTGGCTCTTATGTCGCCCCTCATCCAGTCCTGTAAGCTCACCACGTTCTCCTTCAGCTGCTGCTCTTTGTCCGCCAGCAGAATCTTCAAAGGGCCAGCGCGGCCTGCAGGAGCACATGATTCAGGGTCAGTTATACAGTAGCAGTACTCTACAATACAGTTTTTGTATCATTCATTTGCCCATAAGGACTGAACACAGTTTCAAAGTCGAAAAACAAACAGAGGTGTCAGAACAAGAACAACATTATAAAACTACTGTCAAACAGCAGACAGCAGTGTTGTTGAGTGCTTGCGATTAAAACGGCATCTATAACTCGCCGTTCCTCACTTGTGGAATGATCTCCACATTCCCACATGGACTGCTGATTGACTAGTTTCATTCTTTCATTAATATTCTTTCGGGTTAGTCTCTGATTCATCAGATGTCACCACAGCGGAATGAACCGCCAACTATTCCAGCATATGTTTTAAGCAGCGGACAGCCAATTTAGTTAATCCAATTCACCTACAGTGCATGTCTTTGGACTGTACCCGGAGGAACATGGAAAGAACATGCAAACTCCACACAGAAATGCCAACTGACCCAGCCGTGACTCGAATCAGCGACCTTCTTGCTGTGAGGCGACAGTGTTAATAACTGAGGCACCATGCCGCCCTAGTTTCATTCAAGTTACTACTAAAACCCATCTATTCTGTGATCACCTGAATCTACCAATTTACAGCAACTGCCCCTTTACAGTAACTTACCTGTAAATGTGTTTTACAGTAGCAGGGCCACTACCGCATTTTTTTTTAAAGGTAAAACAGCCTTACAGCGACTTCCTTTTATGGTAAAATGCCCTTTACCATATTTTAATTTTAGAGTCGGACAATTTCTACAGTAGTTTTACTGTAATTTATTGGCCTTTTACACTAGCAGTACAAAACCTCTATTTTTAGTATTGACTATTGAATTTAAGTGGTTAATTGTTTCATTAACAGTCTCATTTTTGTCTTCAACTACAGTCTCAGTGCTGGGTTACTTTGATTACAGTAAAATACCGCAAATTCCTAATATGCAGTTATGACTTAAAATGCAGAGCATATTACAGTAGTGAACTGTAAAGAATGGATGTGGTATTTTACTGGGTGTTTTTGCAGTTTACTGTAAATTATACGGTAAACATTTACTGTAAATTCTGGAATAAATCTTTAATTTGAACTTTCTGAATGGTCAAACAACCAACATGACAAGCTTTTTTGAAAATAACAACGGCTTACGTTCAGAAACATCCCTTTCATACAAACCTTTGATAGCGAAGTATGTGAGAGTGTAGGGAGCCACTGGAAAAAAAAGAGAAAAGGAAAAGAATTAAGAGATGTTTTTCTTTTTCAAATATTTCCCAAATGATGTTGAACAGAGCGAGGAATGTTTCACAGTATTTCCTATAATATCTTTTGTTCTGAAGAAAGTCTTATTTGTTTTCAAACCAGCTTTTAAAACCCATTTTAAGGTCAATATTATTAGCCCACTTACGCAATGTTTTTTCGATTGTCTATAGAACAAACCCCTGATATACAATGACTTGCCTAATTAACCTAGTAAACTGAACTGTAGTAAAGTATGGTAAAGAGCTACACCCATAGAGCATGTGGAAGGTGGAGGGTCATGTACAGTCCATTTATCAAACACACCTGCCTGTAGCCTTTTAGCAACACTGAAGAACTTGATTAGCTGGTTTAGGTCTGTTTGATTAAGATTAGAGCAAAGCCAGCCCGATCTCACGAGGAAACTTAACTCTTTTACATATTGTCAGAAACGTGGCTTATTCATATGCATTCATACAACTTCATTCATATGAAAACGTAAATATTTTAAAAAGTGGTGTGCCCCAAATCCCACACCTAACCCTATACATTCATTCATTCATTCATTATCCTTCAGCTTAGTCTCTATTTCAGAGGTTGCCACAGCGGAATGAACCGCCAACTATTCCGGCATATGTTTTATGCAGCAGATGCCCTTCCAGCTGCAACCTAGTACTGGGAAACACCCATACACTGTCATTCACACACACACACTATGGCCAATTTAGTTTATTCAATTCACCTATAGCACATGTGTTTGGACTGTGGGGGAAACCGGAGCACCCGGAGGAAACCCACACCAACACAGGGAGAACATGCAAACTCCACACAGAAACGCCAACTGCTCCAGCCGGGACTCGAACCAGCGACCTTCTTGCTTGTTGTAATATTAAATGTCAATGATATAATACCCCCACACCTAACCCTAATCCTCAATGGGGGATGAGCAAATGGTACTAAAATGTATTAATTAGATCATACAATCTCATACGAATTAGCGATTAAATAAAAAGTAACAAATTGTCATGAGATAGCATTGGACAAACGAGGAAAATAAAGTTTTTCTTGACCACTCTAGAGCCTCCATCTCTTTTTTCTCAGTGCATTAACACTACATAACCTACCTCCACTCATTGTAGTCACATTTATTAAGATAAATGTCATAATTAATGCGATTCAGTCAATCAAAGAAGTTCTGACATAAAAAATAGCACTATGGTAAGTGCCTCTAACTTTTTTAAGCTAGTGCGGAAATGCTTAATCTATATAATGAACTTTTTCATGCTATGCTTTTTTCAATGCCATACATGCTAAACTATACTTCATAAATGTATTTTCATGCTATACTAGTGCTGTTCTGTAGGTACTTGCTACATTTTTTAAAGATAGTAATGATTCATTGTAAGGATAGTAATGAACCACTGGCTTGCATGGTTCGGGACTTGTGGAGCTGCGCATCGATGGATTTGCTCTTCAGTGTTTGGACTTTCAGCAGGGAAAATTAAACCACACTGAACTGAACTGAACTGAACTTCAGCTGAAAACTGGACTGACACTGTTTCAATTTACTTTAATCTCCTATGTTAAGCTGCTTTGACACAATCTACATTGTAAAAGCGCTTTAGAAATAAAGATGAATTGAATTCATCAGCTACAAGCTCTTAGACACCAGTACTTGGTCATTTTATACTAGTATCTATTCATCCATACGTTCTAATGAATGAGTACTAGAGTCTTTTTAATAGGTATACATTGAATGAATACTACTACCTAACAAATATGTAACAGTTAAGTACAAACACACTTTAAAAGGGTAGCCTGAAGTGCCTCAAAAACAAATACTAATACCTAAGGAATAATTGCTAGTACTTAATGGAAAAGATAATAAATATAGTGCATTTTTCAGATTAAACATTAAAAGCGCTTACCATAATAGCATACACTACACTTCTAATCTGTCTAATTAACCTTAAAGTGCTCACTTTTGTAAGTCGAGTAGGATAAAAGCGTCTGCTAAATGCATGAATGTAAATTTAAGATGTGCACCCGTTGAATTGACTCTATTTATCTGGTATCATAATGCAATGTAATATTAGCTTACATTCTTTTATCATCTCCAGACACTCTGCCAAGTGCAACAGCGCCTGAAATTTAATTATTTGCAAGCAGTATATCCGACATAATGTGCATTCACTGCATAATCAAACGCAAAGGTGAAGAAAGTCATGAATGAAGTACTTACTGGTGAAGCACTGTGTGAAAAGTGAAGTCAGTGTGTTTGCTGCTCCTGAAATGTGTAGTGCGGGTGTGTGCAAAGCTCTTTTTAAAGCCTCATGTGTACTTTATTGAGTCATTCATGCACAAAGGTAGCATCCAAAGTGTTTTATGAAGGCATACTACACTAGAACAACATTCATGATGACAACACAGTTTGTCAGGGTTTGTTGTAGTACTTGTTAGTTTTTTGTTTTGGGTTTTTAAGCTACTTTGAACTTTATTAAAATATATATTTTAAAGGATAATGCCAACAAGGAAAGGTAAATAAAGCTAAAATGTTCATTCATTCATTTTCATTTCGGCTTAGTCCCTTTATTAATCTGGGGTCGCCACAGCGGAATGAACCGCCAACTTATCCAGCATATGTTTTACCCAGCGGATGCCCTTCCAGCTGCAACCCAACACTGGGAAACATCCACACACACTCATTCACACACATACACTAGGGACAATTTAGCTTACCCAATTCACCTATACCGCATGTCTTTGGACTTGTGGGGGAAACCGGAGCACAAACACATCAGAGTTTGTTTGGAAGTACATTCAGATTCACTCTTGGTCCACTTGTTTGGTGCACTCCAGAAGCCAAATGGCAGCATTCACACTTATTTCTTAATTGAACCAAACCTGCAGTGTGAACACGCCGAATGGAAGAAAAATGAGCCAACACAGTCCAGATCAGATACGGCTGCTATTTTCATTTTTGCCTAGTTTGCATGCCAACTGTTTTGATTGCCCTGGTCTTTGTACAGAGCATCTGCAGTCCACTTTAGTCAGTTTAGCACATACACAGAGGGAGGAATGGCAGAGATTTTAGCCTTTTCTATTGTGTTTTATGGCTTAGTTTGCAGCGCTCGACTCTCAGTGCTTCTCTCTATGATTTATCTCAGAGGAGCTTGTTACTTATTCCACCTGGGTAGCAGCTGATACCGCTGGAGATTAACTTATGTAACCAAGAAGATGTAAACAAACTTAGGGTTGGCATTGTAGAGTCTGATGAGCCAGAATTTATTTTCCAAGCAATATGAAAACAGCGCTTGCTGTTTCATATACATTTCAATTGTTTAGCTTTCTATGTTCTGCATTCACATTGTGCAAATTTCCAGCGTCTTTCTTAAAGTTCTTGATGCAATACATGCAAGTCACTCTCATAATGGAAGTGCAGAGAGTGGAAGTGAATGCTAAAGACTTAAGTAAAATCTCACTTGTTATTTACTATACTAAAATGACTGTTTCACTGACTGCGACGTGACACATTTTTAGATGCAAAGGAAGAACCAGCATGCAACCTCAACTAGTATCTCTTAAATCCGACAGAAAAAGACCTACATGTCTGGGCTCATGCGTACTCTATGTCTGCACTGCGACTACATTTGCTGTTGTTTCCTAAGAACTGGTTCATCCCGTTTTGGTCTCGCTGTGGAGATGAATACAAAAAAACATATAAAAGTGCAGAATCATCATTATACATCCATTTTAAAGGCTATACTGTAAAAATACTGTACACCACCCACTCCAAATGTGCACAACTCACTATTGTATTCAAACACATCAGTGGAAAATAAAAGATGTTGATCTAAATAAGTCTCTTTAGAAAAAGAAGTAGACCTGGAGCCTGTATCATGAAGCTGGGTTAGCTAGCTAGCCAGTTAAGTTTCCATTCAGTTTGCACCAATCTTGGGTTTTAGGTAACAAGAAGACATCTCAACTTTAATCACTATGGTTGGTAGTAGGTACTACATTTGAATTTGCTACACGACCATTAGAAAAGTATGTTCTATATAGTATAAATGTGAGTAGTATGAATGGAGCTTGGGCGTACTACATTCACCATTTGTCATTATCACGGGACCTACCCACGTCAGTTGCATTGCTTCACTCCCATTCATGAATTCTTTCACTGGTGCATCATGGGATAGCGTAGCGTCCATCAGATACATACTTCAGAATCTCGCCAGAAGTACTAAAGTAGGGCATCCGGGTTGTTCTTGTTGTACTGTTTTTCGAATACTTTTCGGACATACTATTCGACTTGCATACTGTTTTTATGTACTATATAGTATGGAAGTATGCCATTTCGGACGCAGCTCATTTGTTTCCATGGTATTATGAAGCAGCTGAGCTGAAATACCTTCATTGTAGATTAGCAAGCTAATCTGGCTTGATGGCACAGGCTCCTGAAGACACACGTTTTTTTAAAAAGGTCATAAACATTGCAATGTTCAAAAACTCACTTCTTTATCAGGGGTTACCCTTAGTGGATGCCTTTGGTGCTGGGGAACGCCCACACACTCTCAGATTCACACACTGACAAACTACAGCCAATTTAGTTATACCGCATACCAATGTACAGGGCTGTCAACTTTTGATTTTAGCTCGGAGTGAGATTTTTTTGAAGAGAAAAGCGAAGAGCGTGAGGGGGGGGGGGGGGGGGGGGGGGTAAGCAAAAAGGGGGGGGGGGGGGCTGAAGAGCGGGGGGTGCTAACCATAGTGCCACCCTGTTACAAAATGACCACCACATTTCCCCCCACATACTATTATAGTATACTTTACTATACAATTATTGCAGCACCTATAACAGCTCATGTCATTGATGACATTATGCTAATATTTCAAAATTGTCACATACTGTAGGCCTTTGGGCATGTAATGGTTGAACTTAGATGTCTTTAGGCAGTTATGTAGCTTTGTAAGTTTGCAGATGTACTTCCACAAACAGTTATCTAACACACTAAAGAAGACTCTGTAATAAGAAAGGCATCTATGCTCATGTTTGTCTGTCCCTCTCTCCTTATCCCAAGATTCACATAATCTTGGATCCGTATCCAGAGCAGATGGTTCTCCTGCACTAAATCTGATCTCAACACAGTCACACATGGTAAAAGAGGACATAGATGTGTTAGGAATGCAAGACTGATTCTTGCAGTGACACTGATCACTTTTGGCCAGTCTTAACACCCACCCTGGGATCTACTTGGACCTGCACCTTCACCACGACTGACACCCATCATTCTCAAGGCCACCGATGCTTTTAGACTGCAACTCTGCCTCTTGTCTGTTTGTCTAGAGGACTGCTCTCCCAGTTGAATCTGGTTTCTCCCAAGGTTTGTTCTCCATTAATCTATTTAACAGCTGTGGCCTAATAGAGTTAGGACTTGTGAACACAAAAAAGGTCACAGGTCAGAGTCCCGGCACTAGCAGGGATTGTAGGTGGTTGAAGTGAATATTCAGCGCTCTCACCGTCCTCAATACCATGGTTAAGGTGAGTCTCTTGAGCAAGGCACTGATCCCCAATGGCTGCCCACTGCTCCAGGTGTTTGTTTACAGTATGTGTGTTTGTGTGTGTGTGTGTGTGTGTGTGTGCGCTTGGATTGGTTAAATGCAGAGAACAAATTCAGAGTATGGGCAAAGCCCTCAGTATGTGTCACAATACTTGGCCACATCACAACTTTCACTTTTCACATTAGCATCGATTGGCAGTTTTGGTTATTGCCACTGTTACCTCTGGCTTGCTAGGTTGGGATCGATGAAGCTGCTCTTCAATGGATTGTCCTTTAACAGTGACATTTGTATTAGACTTAACTGAGTCTTAATCTAATCTAGTCTGTACATAAATATGGGTTGTGAATTGCATGCACTTAAAATTCTAATTTTCTGAATCCTTTTAAATGCACCTTAGCCAGAATTCCTCCATTGTTGTTGCTCAGGATGTTTTATTAGGCGGCAAGGAGTTTCTGGAGATATGAGCTTTTCCTGTCTTTGAAGCAAGGTAAAGTATAATGCCATTACATCACTTGCCAATGAAAGCAGTGGTTATGCAACAGCTATTTATTGTCTATTAATAAAGGGATAGTTCACTCAAAAATGATAATGATATTGTAAATAATGCTCAGCTACTTGGACAGAGTGATTGCTACACTCCATAAGACCTCCGTGTATCAGAAGCCATGGTTATCAATGTTTAATTTGTATGTATAAGTGTTTTTAAACTCTTAAAATGACAGTATCTATTGACTTGCATTATATTTATCCACAGTTAGCTAAAAATCTTCTTTAATGCTCTACCTTCTGAAGAAAAACACTGCATATTGGATGGCCTGGGAGTGAGTAAATTAACACACATTTTTTATATTTTGGTTTAAATGTTCCTGGTAACTCTGAGTAATCTATCAGGGAGTCATCCACACCAATCCAAAACACTGGGAGACTATCAAGTGAGAAAAGGAAAGCAAAGGCAGTTTAGGTCAGGCAGGTCATACAAGCCAAGTTGAATTGCATTATTCTGGAAAAAGCTTTCTCTCTTCCAGTTTTCCTGGCCAAGAATCTGTTTAATGACATTCACAGAAGCAGGCTAGAGGAGCGAGAGAAAGAGGAGGATGGGAGACAAATCAAAAGCATGATGAAGGGTCATATTTAAAGAAATGGGAATGCATCAAAATATCAGTTTTACAGTATATAGTTACGCACGTCATGATTTTGCCAAGTACGATCCTGGATTAACATCAGTGTTGATCCTGGAGCATCATTTTTGTTCGAAAATGTAATCCATACCTATTACCCACCCCTAAACCCAACCATAACGGTAAATTATTCCTAAAATCAGAGGAGAATAATAGTTGGATAATAATCATGTAGAAGTGCATAAACCTAACCATAAGCCTGAAAAAAACATTAACGGTAAAAAAAAATCCCATAATTCTGATTGGCTGATTTGAATGTTGTTCCAGGATCAACATAGATGTTAATCCAGGGACATGTCCAACTTGGTTGAAAAATAACCAACTTGCGCACGGTAAAAAATGCGATATGTGACCAGCCCCTAAAGCTGCCATCATTTGTGAACTCCAGCAGTTGATCTTCTTTTACAGACATGCTGGAATCACCTGATTTGTTGACAATTGGGTTGCGGATCCATTCCTTGGCAGTTTGTGGCTCCTTTACAAGGTCTTTTCCCCTTTGCAAAGAAACTTTCCAAAGATGTCTGTTTTTGCTAGCATGTAGGTTAAATTTTGGCGCTCAAGTGACCGAGATATAACCGAGAGAATATGGCCATTTTTCAAAATAAAAGATTTTTCAAAATAAAAGATCGTTCAGACTCAAATAATAAATAAAACTGAAATAATTAATGAGTTCTTGTGCGGCCCGGTACCAATTGATCCACTGACCAGTACTGGTCCGCAGCCCGGGGGTTGGGGAGCACTGATTTAGAGTACGTTTTAACAGTCATTAGGTATGTTATTCTGTAGGGAAAAGCATGGCCTGTGTTTGTTTTTGCTAGATGTGCTAGATTCCAGATTTTCTGGAAATGTGCGAGACTTCAGATTCTGATGAAGATCTACTAGAGATTAAACTAAAGGAATCCTGAAGTGCACTAACCATTAAAAGTATTTGCGTAAATATTGCGCAAATGTGTTAGTGACACAACTATACAGTATATTTTACAGCTACAACTGAGCAAATGATGGCTAGAAAGGCTACTGATCTTACATATAAATATATAAATAAGATCCATACAAGTGCATTTCATAACAAAAATACTAGGAGGAATGTGGAGAATTTTCTGTGAATTTCACATTTGTTTTCTAGAGATATACGCTTCCAGTGCCATGCAAATGTTCATTCCAACTTATTCCCTTGTTCACGGTGACTTGCAAGTTTTAACAGCCAAAGGACCAATGCAAACATTTCTGTCTGTATGTCAATCTCAAAGCATATCAGTCATGTTTCACACCCCTCCTGCTGTCTGTAAGTCTCTGGGACTGGATTTGCTGTGATTATTCAAGCTCTGGAAGAACTGGTTCTTGCTGTCATTACAAGTGTAGAGTCGCCATAACACACAGACGAAATGCTAGCAAAACATATTGCCATTGGTGTGTTTGCACAGAGCAACCGATTTGTCCTGAAATGACTTTATATTTTATTGTAAATGTTATCAGTGAACAGTTATTACTCCGCTCCCCTAAGGAGACGTTACAACGACATCTAGTTCTTCATTTCCTGGTTCAAAATGAAAATGCCCCTGCCATGATATTATCTTTCATGTAATGTGGCTGTTTGTTGTGAATATAAAAAGTCTGCAAAGTTTCAGAGATAAAAAGCGCAGATAATTAGTTTTTTTGTCTCCCTAAAGAAAGACGAGATCCTGAAAATGAAATGCTTAAAAACCTACATACTTTTGTAACAAATTGGCATAACTCATTCATTCATTCATTTTCATTTCGGCTTAGTCCCTTTATTAATCTGGGGTCACCACAGCGGAATGAACCGCCAACTTATCCAGCATATGTTTTACGCAGCGGATGCCCTTCCAGCTGCAACCCATCTCTGGGAATCATCCATACACACCCATTCACACTTATATACTACGGACAATTTAGTTTACCCAATTCCCCTATACCGCATGTCTTTGGACTTGTGGGGGAAACCGGAGCACCAGGAGGAAACCCATGCCTATACGGGGAGAACATGCAAACTCCACACAGAAACGCCAACTGACCCAGCCGAGGCTCGAACCAGCGACCTTCTTGCTGTGAGTCTGCCTAAATAATGTCTATTTTGACCCTCAAACACTAAAGCTGCTGAGAAGTGTGGTTTGGGAGATGTTAAGAAGATAATCTTTGCCTGTATTTTCAATGGATGAGGACTCAAGCTTGAACTGATGCAGTAAGACTGAGATAACAGCATCACCACCTCAGATGTGCATTATTATATATTCATTCAACAGCTATTGTCAATTACTATATTATATTATTCATTCATTCGGCTTAGTCCCTTATTTATTAGGGTTCGCCACAGATCAGTTGGCATTTCTGTGTGGAGTTTGCATGTTCTCCCCGTGATCGCGTAGGGTTTCTTCCGGGTGCTCCGGTTTCCCCCAAAGACATGCGGTATAGGTGAATTGGGTAAGCTAAATTGTCTGTAGTAAATGAGTGTGTATGGATGTTTCCCAGTGATGGGTTGCAGTTGGAAGGGCATCCGCTGCGTAAAACATATGCTGGATAAGTTTAGTATTAGTATTAGATTAATAAAGGGACTAAGCTAAAAGAAAATGAATCAATACATTTAGTGCGTATTAATCATTACATCCTATATATGTCATTTAAATTCAATGACAAATTGCTAACTTAACTTTCATGCATTTAAAAAAAAATGTCAAATGTAAAAATGCTTTATAAAAGTGGTGATGCACTAGTAAGACAAAAATAAATCATATGTAAAAGAACATACAAATGTATAATATTGTGGTTCAATCTGCTGTCCTGATCCTAGAAAAATATAGCATAAATGCCTAATAAACTAGTATTCTCATTCATATTTGTGCTTTAGGAAACACAGATCTACTCTATTCTATGAGAAAATGTTGTTACAGTGCAATGAGTGTGGTTTTATTCTCATCTTGTCATGATGATAAATTGGATGTATAGAGAAGCTCAATTCAACACACACCCATGCGTTCAGGCCAAGAAAAACAGATGTTCATACAGTACAAGCAAAATCTATTGTCACTGTCAGTCCGTTTGCAGAAACCACACTGAAATCTAATAACAAAACCCCATTCAATACCCAGACTATCCCGTTTCATGGTTCCTCATCAAATATTTAGGTTTTAAATGAACAGGACTTGTGTTATAGTTTAAAGTGATGCTCAATAACGTACTTGTAAAACATTATTTACATGGCAACATTTTACAATTAGGTTCCATTAATGTTAGTTAATACATTGAGAAAAATTAGCTAACAATGGATGATACGGGCCTCACAGTGGCGCAGTGGGTAGCACGTTCGCCTCACAGCAAGAAGGTCGCTGGTCGCTGGTTCGAGCCTCGCCAGTTGGCATTTCTGTGTGGAGTTTGCATGTTCTCCCTGTGTTGGCGTGGGTTTCCTCCGGGTGCTCCGGTTTCCCCCACAAGTCCAAAGACATGCGGTATAGGTGAATTGGGTAAACTAAATTGTCCATAGTGTATGAGTGTGAATGGGTGTGTATGGATGTTTCCCAGAGATGGGTTGTGGCTGGAAGGGCATCCGCTGCGTAAAACATATGCTGGATAAGTTGGCGGTTCATTCCGCTGTGGCGACCCCAGATTAATAAAGGGACTAAGCCGAAATGAAAATGAATGAATGAATGGATGATACATTTAGATGATACATTAATCTTTGAATGTCTGTGCTTTTGGCTTAAGAAATGTGTTAATACATGTTGTCATTGTTAGCTCATGTTATATAACTACCAGGGGTGTAGCGGACATGTTAATAGGTGGTGGTGGTGGTGGTGGTGGTGGTGGTGGTGGGGGGGGGGGGGGGGGGGGGGG
>CAIGQW010054354.1:7975480-7986953 GCA_903798125.1 Danio choprae
TCAGCTGTTTAGTTTAACATTTAAATTACTTGACATTTCATTTTTGATAAGCATTGATATGCAGATAATTGTCATGCTAGTATGATCAGGGGCGTAGCGCACATTTTAAAAGTTTGACCGACAGCTGAATGAGATCCAAATGTTTACGTTCATATAATTATTAATCACCTGTTTCTAAATGGTCTGTCCCTAAAAGTGAGGGGGACGTACCCCCCTGTCCCCCACAATGCCCACGCATATCCCCACCTCCCGGTTGCTACGCCCTTGTTAACTACAGTTAACAAATATGATCTTATTTAAAGTGTGGATGTTTTGCTGTGATAATGTTATTTAAGTGATTATTGTGACTCATTTGTATGAATGGACGACGTTTGTTTGTTTGTCTTTATTTGACAATTTGAACAAACAATTATATATAATAATTATTATATAAACAAGTCCAATTACACAAATTCATGCATATTTTAAAAACTGTCGAGGACGAAATACACAAAAAAGCCAGGCTTATTTTTATTGCGGTCCTCGATGTTCTTAAAAATGAAGCAGCAAATTATAAATGGAGTGCAAACATCATTAGCTCAGCAACTCAGCACAACAAGATCTTCAACTTTAACCATAAAACAACCGTTTTTTTTATTTCCCTTGTAAAAAAAACTCTCAAATTGAATCTCTTTAATACTCCTAGGCAATACTTTCCAAGCAACAGAGCTCGTGTAGAAAAAACAGAAAGAATTTCTTCCTGTTAGAGTCTTAAATCTACAAGGATAAATGTCCCTGCTACTTACTCTTGTAGAATGACAGTGTATCTCATTAACTAAAACATGATAATCAAGAAAATCTTTGGTACTATTCATTCATTTTCAGCTTAGTCCTTTTATTAATCTGGGGTCGCCACAACAGAATGAACCGCCAACTTATCCAGCATCGCAGCAGATGCCCTTCCAGCTGCAACCCATCTCTGGGAATCACCAATACACTCTTATTCACACAAACACTTCAGACAATTTCGCTTACCCAATTCACCTATAGCGCATATGTTTGGACTGTAGGGGAAACCGAGCACCCGGAGGAAACCCACGAGGATACAAATTCCACACAGAAATGCCAACTGACCCAGCCGAGGCTCGAACCAGCAACCTTCTTGCTGTGAGGCGATCGTGCGACCCACTGAGCCACCAAGACAACGCTATTTTTAATACCATTTTCTTTAAAATCTTAAACACCATCAATAATTTTTTTCATTCATTCATTTTCTTTTCGGCTTAGTTCCTTTATTAATCTGGGGTCGCCACAGCGGAATGAACCGCCAACTCATCCAGCATCTGTTTTACGCAGCGGATGCCCTTCCAGCCGCAACCCATCACTGGGAAACATCCATAAACACCCATTCACACACTACAGACAATTTAGCTTACCCAATTCACCTATACCGCATGTCTTTGGACTTGTGGGGGAAACCAGAGCACCCGGAGGAAACCCACGCGAAGACAGGAGAACATGCAAACTCCACACAGAAACGCCAACTGAACAAGCCGCGGCTCGAACCACCGACCTTCTTCCTGTAAGGCAACTGTGCTACCCACTTTATTATTAGCATTATTTATTTCCTTGTTATATTAATTGCCATTGTTTCCCTTTTTTTATTATTGTACTTGATTTCTGACAAACCAAAAGAGGTAGTTTGTCAGAAGTGGGATTCGAACCCACGCCTCCAGAGGAGACTACGACCTGAACGTAGCGCCTTAGACCGCTCGGCCATCCTGACAGACGGCTTGTGGTCTCGCAGATGCACATCAGAACCGGCGAAGTCTGGAGGTAACAAACGGTTTTCAAAAGACAAGAAAAGTATTAAGTTTTAATATGCAAACAGTTCCCATAAAACCTGCATGATAAAACAGGAGCAAATACTTACGGTCGAGTTTCAGAAACGGAAAACATGCGCAATGTTTGCAAAGAATTCATAATAAAAGTCCCGGAGTTTATTGCAGCTAGCCTCCTGACTACTAGGGAAATAAATATTTGCTTTTATTTAATATTATAAATAAATAATTGCTTTTACTCTTACTTTCCCCAATTGCTTGAAAGACAATAATGACACTGGAAACATTTCTTGGAGAAAAAAAAATATTTTAAAGATATCATGTGTCCAACTTTAATGTTATTCTATGTCAAGCGTTCACAATTGTGTATTATTATTTATTTTGCAGTGCAGTACTTTTTGAACATGTATACAGAGGAGATTAGAGAGGCATGACAATGAACAAAATCGAAAACATCTGGTTTCCTATTTTCTAATCTTAGAACAAGACATTTTATAGTGTAAAAAATCAATTTCATATTACATTAGCGTGTTCGTGCTGAAGTCCATGACCCTCATCTCTTAAATGCATCAAGTGACTTCTGGTAAACGGGATTATTTAACCATATGAAAATTGACATAAGCCAAAATACTAAAATGATATAAAACCCTTTGTTTTATGGACAGAAGGGGCTTTTAGAGGTCTAACAATTTTGACTACCACCGTATTTCATCCCTAAAAAGTACAAAAAACCTATCTTTTAAAAGAGTACCACCTCAGTGAAAGCTTTTATGACTTTATGGTTGATATTTAATTTAATTTAACACTTTGTTTACTGTATTAATAACATTTTCAGACCCTAATTGGTGAAAGCAATTATTATTACAAAGAACTCATCCAAATAGTAGTTATTTATAAGTAGTCATTTCAGGACAAACCTTGAAACATATGTAACATTGAGATAAATGAAGCTTCCGCAATTTATTACATAATATATAATGTCACAGCTGAACCATAGGATATAACTTCTGAGGGTCAGGCCATGACCATGTGATGAGCTGAAAGAAGCAGACTTTTATCCAAACCTCTCACACGAAAAACACAAACAAATACGAAAACATCTGATATCAAAGGAAAG
Source organism: Danio choprae (assembly GCA_903798125.1). Classification (NCBI taxonomy): domain Eukaryota; kingdom Metazoa; phylum Chordata; class Actinopteri; order Cypriniformes; family Danionidae; genus Danio; species Danio choprae. The sequence goes on from CAIGQW010054354.1 coordinate 7,978,418, forward strand.
AAATATCACAAAGGTCATCTTTTACCTCAGGGGGTTGAGCTGGACATGTGCTGGACCATGTTACTGCATTGTCATAATGTGTCTCGACATCAAAGCAGTTATAAGAGCACATATTAATCTGTATTCACGTTTAATGTACTGTAAAAATGTCTAGGCCTATTAATTAACCGTGTTTTGTGATTCGCGGGTTTTCTGTTTATTGGCGGTTATTAATCTGTTGACTTTAGATGTGGGACATTCAACTCCGCTGTTTAATGAAGTAACTTTAATTGACATTTTAGTAGTTTTCCTGCTGAAACAGCTTAAAACAGCCCATGCTGGTTGTCTGGTTTTAGCTGATCAACCAAGATGGGTTTTGGTCATTTCTAGGCTGGCTTCCAACCATTTCCAGCCTGGTCTAAGCTGGTTTTAGCCGGTCATCTCCCAGCCTGACCAGTTTAGACCAGGCTGGAAATGTCTGAAGCCGGATATTTATCACTGACTGGCTTTATTCTGTGAAAACAATTGTCCTGTACCTACTTTATAGGCCTACCGCTTATTACACGGCTACTTGCTACATAAATCTGGCACAAAACATTGCTCTGAGCCGTATATAGTTGATCAATTCTTAAATAAAACGCAAACCTACCTGACAGAAATGAATCCAGCAGAGTGAAGCGTATATAAACCTGCTCATAATTCAGTCACAAGATGGCGCCAAACAGTCATAAACGCAAAGCTGACAGAAACCATTTCATTCACAAGATGGCGCCAAACAGTCAAAAACCGCGGCGTGACAGACAAGCTGATATTTATGAATGTGGATGTAAGTACTGTATATGACTGTAAACAAATTCACTGACGTTCAAAATGATTCAAAGTTCCCGGATGAGCCTGTGTTATTCAGAGGTTGTTGTCTCGGGATAACAACATACCATGGTATTTTGCAACTGACCAATCAAAATATAGAGTAAGCCTATACCAGACAGCCATGTAGCCTAATAATGTAAAATAACAGTCCATTACCATACCAGAAAAAGTACTAGCAGGCTAAATGTACACCAATGCAGACAATATATCATTTCAAACTATTAAAAAGGTAGACAAAAGTCACCTTTTCCCCCCACTTTTTCACCTCAAAAGTTGTTGGAGGAAAGATCAATGTATCATAATGTAATACAAAAGCATAGACAAATTACAAAATAAGGATATTTTTGACAGTGTGGATAAAGAAAAATAGACATACATTCTCTATAGTTGGGCTCTGATCTGTTATTAGACTCATTCTCATACAAATCACTCAATATTTACTCAGAAATCTGCCACATAATGAAGCCAAATAGGCTGTAAATGATGAGGATGAGGTGTGAGGTGCTCGGAATAAAACAATTGCAACACATTTGATTTATTGAACAGATTTTTATATCAAAACATTACAAATTTCAACTAGAGTCGTTATGCTGTTGTCCTACACTCCAAACATTGCTGGGTTGTCATAACCCAACATTTTATCAGTTAACTGTGAATTATTCTGTAACACTTTAGACTAATGGTCCATTAGTAGCATTAACTAAGTGAATAATCTTGTAAAGCATTTATTAATCATAGTTCAACATTAACTAATGCATTATTAAAATCCAAAGTTGTGCTTGTTAACATTAGTTAATACACCGTGAGTTAACATGAACATGAACTAACATTATTTACCTTAAATAACATTAACTAACGTTAACGAAGTTGAATAAATGCCGTAATAAATGTATTACTAATTGTTTGTTCATGTTAGTTAATACATTAACTTAAGGACTTATTTTAAAGTGTTACCAATTATTCTTCTGAACCCAATGGTTGGGTTTGTCCATATGTGACCCAACGTTGGGTTACGACAAGCCAGTGGTTTTGTTAAAGTGTACAGTAAGATGTATATATGTCATATAGTTATACCATTCTCAGGTTTCTCTCTAAAATCCTTTAATTGATAATAATTCTATAGGAAAATGCATAGCTTAAACCTCTAATGAAAGGAAAATGCAAGCAAAAACAAAGACATAAAACTTCTTAATTACACATATTATCACACATCATTTTAGTTTGAGTATAGCCCTGCCAGAGCAAACCTCTGATCCTACTTCTATACTGCAGATACATGACCGTCTAAAACCTGTATAACATATACCATTCACAGATTTTCATATGGCTATACACATATAATTCACCACAAAAGACGTAATTAAACAATGCAGAGTTGAGCTTTGTGAAATTATGATGTGATGACACTCAAACAACCCTTTTGCTTTAGGTGACCATTGACTGTGTCTGAAATTGCTACTGCATAGTTAAACTTTAAAAAATGGCAGGTTATTTCATCCCAATTCTGGGTATAATAGGAACTAACCCAACTGTTGGGTTATTTTTATTATTATTAAATGAATAGGGCCAAATTTGGGGCCTCACAGTGGCGCAGTGGGTAGCATGTTCGCCTCACAGCAAGAAGGTCGCTGGTTCGAGCCTCGGCTGGGTCAGTTGGCGTTTCTGTGTGGAGTTTGCATGTTCTCCCTGTGTTGGCGTGGGTTTCCTCCGGGTGCTCCGGTTTCCCCCATAAGTCCAAAGACATGCGGTACAGGTGAATTGGGTAGACTAAATTGTCCGTAGTGTCTGAGTGTGAATGGGTGTGTATGGATGTTTCCCAGAGATGGGTTGCAGCTGGAAGGGCATCCGCTGCGTAAAACACATACTGGATAAGTTGGCGGTTCATTCCGCTGTGGCGACCCCGGATTAATAAAGGGACTAAGCCGAAATGAAAATGAATGAATGAATGAATGAATGAATGAATGAATGAATGAATAGGGATTTATAAATTTAACCCAATGTTTGGCTTAGTCCATATTTACCCAATGTGGGTTTAAATAATCCAGCATTTCTTAGAGTGTATATTCATTCATTCATTTTCTTTTCGGCTTAGTCCCTTTATTAATCTGGGGTCGCCACAGCGGAATGAACCACCAACTTATCCAGCATATGTTTTACGCAGCGGATGCCCTTCCAGCTGCAACCCATCACTGGGAAACATCCACACACACCCATTCACACTCATACACTACGGACAATTTAGCTTACCCAATTCACCTATACTGCATGTCTTTGGACTCATGGGGGAAACCGGAGCACCCGGAGGAAACCCACGACAACACGGGGAGAACATGGAAACTCCACACAGAAACGCCAACTGACCCAGCCGGGGCTCGAACCAGCGACCTTCTTGCTGTGAGGCCATTGTGCTACCCACTGCGCCACCGTGCTTCCCAGAGTGTATATACTGCGGGTAAAATAAGTATTGAATGCGTCATGATTTTTCCTGTTAAATATATCTCTGAAGGAGCTGTTGACATGAAATTGACCCTCTGCCGCTATGCTGACACACAGGCGTTTGTAGCTCCGCCCTCTTTTAAAAAATAGCACAATCTAGTTTAAATTTAAAGTGAGAGTCACCAAAACAGCACAATTAGGATCAAAGCCTAAAAGGGTCAGTTTCAAATAGTTATAAAACATTATTTGTGGGGTATTTTGAGCTGAAACTTCACATTTACACTCTAGGGACATCAGAGACTTATTTTATATATTGTAAAAAAGGGGCATAATTGGTCCCCTTTAATTTCTAAACTAATTTATTTTGTTTTCTTTGTATGAATGGATTACTTAAGCTGTTATTGACATCTGGAGAAAATGTCAAGTCAACAGCACCTTTAGAAATATGTTTTTGGAGAAAAATGGCGACGCATTCAATACTTATTTTACCTGCTGTAGTCTAGAGCAGTGTTTCACAACCCTGTTTCTAAAGGCACACCAACAGTACACATTTCCAACCTCTTCCTATTCAAACACACCTGAATCAACTCATCAGAACATTAGAAGAGACTCCAAACCTGAAGATAATGGGTCAGATAAGGAAGACATCCAAAATATGTACTGTTGGGTGCCTCCAGGAACAGGGTTGGGAAACATTGGTCTAGAGGAGCTAAAGAGGATTTGTGAATGGAAGTGAAGCAATCTTATTTGTAGGACACTTGATGACAACATGGCAAATGTAGTGCTTCCCATTAATTCCAAGTACGACACACATTTAATCAGTACTACGTAATAAACATTATGTAATATGAACCAGTGCATGTAAGCAATTTCAAACACGGTCACTGATTTATAACTTGAAGACAACATTATTTGATAAATTTATATTTATTAAATTCTAATATTTTCCATGTGCTGTTTAACAGAGAAGATTTTTCAACACATTTCTAAACAATAGTTTTAATTATTTGTAATTACTATTTTCTATTGTCTTTGCCATGATGACAGTACATATTTTACTAGTTATTTCGTATTCACCTTAAGGTTAAATTTAAAGGCTTATCTAGGCTAATTATGTTACTAATTATGGGGCTAATAATATTGACCCTGTCAGTTTTTACATTTAATTTTCTTTTATTCCAGCCAAACTAAAATAAATACAATTTTCTCCACAATAAAAATATAATAGGAAGAAAGAATAAAACGTGAAAAATTCCTTTGCTCCGTCAAACACCACTTGGGAAATATTTGGAAAAAAATTAAATATCACAGAAGGGCTAATCATTTTATCTTCAACTGCACACGTTTATGCAGCTCAGCAATTTGTACAACGATGTTTCAAATGTGATTCCCATATAAGCTCGCTTCTGTTCAGACGTCACACAACCAAACCAATAAACAACACAAATCTAACCAATAAAATGAAACGTTTTCAAGAAATAATGCCCACTTCAGAAAATTCTCATATTTTCCAGCTGTGTTGCTTTTGGAGATTTACTTAATAAATCAACATTCATTTACTGTATGCAATAGAGACAAAACAAAACAAAATTAAAATAAAATTAAATAAAAACAAAATAAAATAAAATGAAATAAAAGCATTAATAATAATAATAATAATAATAATTCATTCATTCATTCATTTTCTTTTCGGCTTAGTCCCTTTATTAATCTGGGGTCGCCACAGCGGAATGAACCGCCAACTTATCCAGCATATGTTTTACGCAGCGGATGCCCTTCCAGCTGCAACCCATCACTGGGAAACATCCACACACACACTCATTCACACACATACACTAGGGACAATTTAGCTTACCCAATTCACCTATACCGCATGTCTTTGGACTTGTGGGGGAAACCGGAGCACCCGGAGGAAACCCACGCCAACACGGGGAGAACATGCAAACTCCACACAGAAATGCCAACTGACCCAGCCAAGGCTCGAACCAGCGACCTTCTTGCTGTGAGGCGATTGTTTTACCCACTGCACCACCGTGCTGCCCAATAATAATAATAATAATAATAATAATAATAATAATGATGAGCCCACTTTTTAAATTTCTCACATTTTCCATATAAATTACGCCATATTTTGATTGTTCCGTGTTGCTTTTGGAGATTTACATAATAAATCAACATTCATTTATTGTATGCAATAGAGACAAGGCAAACAAAACAAAACAAGATAAAACAAAACAAAAGCATTATTAATAATAATAATAACAATAATAATAACAACATCATCAACAACAACAACAATAATAATAATAATAATAATAATGAGCCCACTTTTTAAATTTTTCACATTCTCCATATAAATCACATATCATATTTTAATTGTTCTGTGTTGCTTTTGGAAATTTACATAATACATCAACATTCATTTATTGTATGCAATAGTGTCAAGGCTATAAAATAAAATAATAAAATATATAAATAATTCATTCATTCATTATACCTTAGGCTTAGTCCCTTGATTTATCAAGGGTCGCCACAGCGGAATGAACCGCCAACTTATCCAGCAAATGTTTTACACAGCGGATGCCCTTCCAGCTGCAACCCAGTACTGGGAAACATCCATACACACTCATTCACACACATACACTATGGATTGAATTTAGTACTAATTTAGTTTATTCAATTCACCTATAGCGCATGTCTTTGGACTGTGGGGGAAACCGGAGCACCCACGCCAACACCGAGAGAACATGCAAACTCCACAACTGACCCAGCCGGGACTCGAACCAGTGACCTTCTTGCTGTGAGGCGACAGTGCTATCAACTGCGCCACCGAAATAAAAAAAAATAAAATAAAATAAAATAAAAAAATAAAAAAAAAAATAAAAAAATAAAAAAAAAAATAAATAAAAAAATAAATAAATAAATAAATAAATAAATAAAAACATTTGGGTTTAATTAAATGATGACAGAATTTTCGTTTCTGGGCAAACTACTGCTTGAAATAAGATTGAAATAAGAAGTCCTGAATATCAATCAAGCGCAAAGACAATAGACAGCTAAATAACACACAGAAATAAGTTATTGTAGCAATAAATAATATTAATAATAATAAGAAGACGAATCTGTCAGATCATGACAAGACAGACATATATTTAACCTGCATAGATTTGTGCTAGAAGCTCTCAGAAAATGTTAAAGGTTTGACATTAATGTTCTCAATCAATCTATCTTGTAGCTTTGCAGTTATATTAACACAACTTCCCAATGAATATAGGTGGGTGAATGAATTTATTGGGATGCAATAAATATCCCTGCCTAAAATTGGATGAGGAAAACACTGTACATTTGGTTTTCTGAAATACGTAGAATGGCCTCCAGTGTATATAAAACGCATGATATTTGGAAACAACTCCTTAACATAAATACAAATCTAACTGTTATATAAATATATGCATTTATATCAGACATATTCACCAGTATTATCTTTGATTATACACTACCTGACAAAAGTCTCGTCGTGGATCCCAGTTGTAAGAGCAACAAATAATAACTTGACTTCTAGTTTATCATTTGGAAAAGTGGCAGAAGGTCAATTATTTAGATGAATCATCTGTTGAACTGCATCCCAATCATCACATATACTGCAGAAGACCTACTGGAACCCGCATGGGGCTACATTCAGTATGGGGGCGTGCGAGAGATCTGCAGAGTGGATGGCAACATCAACAGCCTGAGGTATCAAGACATTTGTGCTGCCCATTACATTACAAACCACAGGAGAGGGCAAATTCTTCAGCAGGATAGCAGCGCTCCTTCTCATACTTCAGCCTCCACATCAAAGTTCCTAAAGCAAAGAAGGTCAAGGTGCTTCAGGATTGGCCAGGCCAGTCACCAGACATGAACATTATCGAGCGTGTCCGGAGTAAGATGAAGGAGGAGGCATTGAAGCTGAATCTAAAGAATCTTGATGAACTCTGGGAGTCCTGCAAGAACGCTTTCTTTGCCATTCCAGATGACTTTAATAATAAGTGATTTGAGTCATTGCAGAGATGTATAGATGCAGTCCTCCAAGCTCATGGCAGTCATACATAATATTCATTCTGTTTCCACTGCACCATGACTTTATATTCTATACTGTACATTATTTCTAAGCAAAGTCAGACCTTACTGTCCTAATTAAATAATTAAAAATCAAGACATGATCATATTTTATTGTGGTAAAATAAGCGTAATCTAGAGGCCTTTGCCTTTCATATAAGCCACTTCTGAAACCAAATGATCAACTAGAAGTCAAGTTATTATTTGCTGTTCCTAAAACTTGAATAAGCGACAAGACTTCTTCAAAATGTATTTGTTTGTGTTCAGCAGAAGAAAAAGTCAGGTTAGAAACTAGTAAAGGGAGAGTAAATGATGACTCTCAAATGATGAAAGTAAATTTTTCAGTTCTGGGTGTACTGAAAACACTGTACTACACTGTAAAAATATCTTTAAATTAGCAGTTTTCCGTATTTTGTTTTCATTTTCCCCATTTGTTTATGCTTTTGAAATGCATTATGGGATCTTGATCTTTCTTCCAGCAACTTTTAACCATGAAAAGTTCAGAAAAGTGACTTTTATGTACATTTTTAATAGTTTAAAGTGACACATTGTCTGGGTTGGTGTTGTATATTATGCTAGAAAAACCTTGCAATAAACTTATTTCTCTATATGTTATATCTTATATTATTTCAAACGACTAAAATGACAGTAAAAGTCACTTCCTTATACTCCAGAGTTGAATTTTTAACATCAAAAGTCGACAGTGCAGAGATCAACATCCCATAATGCAATTCACAACCCTAAAATGTTTTGTGAATCACAAAATACGCAAACTAGTCATTAACATATTTTTACAGTGTATCCCTTTAAGAGTATATTAATGGACAGATTTATTTATGCCCTGATGTGTTAGTCCTGTTGGTAAATACATAGACTGAGATATTGGAGTGTGTGAATGGCTTACTACTGTAGATCTCTGCATATGAAAGAGAGACAAAAGCTTGACAGAGGGTCAGTGCTGATGCTGATGGACGGTTCGTGGGTTGAGTTTGTCGCTGAGTTTTTGGATGAGGAGAGAAAGCTCTTCTGTGGCCTGAGATTTCTCCTCCAGCAGTTCATACCGCAGGCTGGAGATATCCTGCTTTATCTCCTTCAGCTCACCTGCAGATCACACACACACACACACACACACACACACACACACACACACACA
>CAIGQW010054354.1:8029538-8044254 GCA_903798125.1 Danio choprae
CAGTGCTAACTGAAGACTCACTCTGACTGGATCAAGTGAATCAGTGATTTGTAAACTGACACTCAGAATGGACCATCTGAATCAATGAGTTACTGACTCAATGGAACAAATTGAGTGAACTGATTTATCAGCTCAGTTTACCACTCTTCAAGATTATTCAGATCAAAATGTTTAATATTCCATTTGCAATACTTAGAAATTAGGGAAATGTGCACAATAATCATATTCAAGCCCTACTGTAATAAATACAATAAGCATACATTGGAAGGGAATACGAAATACTACGTCTGCCATTTAAATGAATGGCAGTATTATTAAGAGTAATATAGCAGAGCTTTTCAAATTCTACGCGTCATTACTGAACATGGCCAAACATGCTACCATTAAACCACGACTTGTTTACCATCCCTCAAATCTCGGAGCACAAGCAGAGCCATTCACATCTCTAGCCATTGTTCATTTAACAGCCTGAAATGCACAGCAGCCACAAATTAATCACTGTAATGTGGACAACTGACTCTAAACTCATTTCCTAAAGCAAACCCTGAGTCCTCCTGGGAGCGTTTAGGCCTTCTGAAACCTCATCTTTAAATTAGGCTTTAGGTCAGGATGGTGGAGCATGCTGCTGTTAACCTGATTAATGCTTCCGCCGGATTACTGTCCTGTGATTGTGTGTTTGGAGAAGTGGATGATTAAAGAAAACGATGTCAGCATAAAGGATTAGTCACACCTTCACAATAAAATGCATGTGATTAATTGGGGCTGTCTTTATCTACTGCTCCCTGGGTCTTGTTATTACATTTTCTGACATTTCTCACCCTACTGACTAAGAAAATATATAGGCAGAAAAATTGAAGCAGCGTCAATCCTCATCAGTCATAATGCTTCATAGGTGAGCTGTTCGTAAACATAATTAAAAGGATTTATAAATGCATATTGAAGTTGGCGATCTCCAGCCATGCGCATTTGCCTTAAGCCTTTTTTTTTTTTGCATTGATGAATATTGTAATACGCATATGAGTTCACGAGCAAAATAAACATAACGCACACATTATATATTATACTGATAGTAAACCAGAAATCTTATTGATAATCAGTATTGGTTTCTTGCTTTCTGGTAAATAACATTGGTACTTTGAATGCACTACAATTATTATTAATATAATAATAATAATATATATTTATTATAATTATATATTTATTATAAATATATATTATTAATAATTATTTGTTTAAAATACAGCAAATACAGCAATATACATTTTATTCTATGCTAAATGTAATCAAAGCTATTATAATTATTTATTATTATAATATACTATAATTTAAAATTATTATTATTACTATTATCATTATTATTGGCAATGTTACATTTTTATTAATGCCTTTTCTGAAATATAAAAGCAATAATATTCAAAATATGACTGTATTTATTGTTTATTATTATTATTATTATTATTATTATCATCATCATCAATGTTACTTTATTATTAATACCTTTTCTGAAATATAAAAGCAATAATATTCAAAATATGACTGTATTTATTGTTTTTAACAATTATTATTATTATTATTAATATTATTACCAATGTTACATTTTTATTAATGCCTTTTCTATAATATATAAACACAATAATATTCAAAATTTTACTGTATTTATTCATTCATTCATTCATTCATTTTCTTTTTGGCTTAGTCTCTTTATTAATCTGGGGTCGCCACAGCGGAATGAACCGCCAACTTATCCAGCATATGTTTTACGCAGCGGATGCCCTTCCAGCTGCAACCCATCACTGGGAATACTGTATTTATTGTTTATTATTATTATTATTATTATTATCATCATCATCAATGTTACCTTATTATTAATGCCTTTTCTGAAATATAAAAGCAATAATATTTAAAATGACTGTATTTATTGTTTTTACCTATTATTATTATTATTATCATCATCATCATCAATGTTACTTTATTATTAATGGCTTTTTAATGCATCATTTCAGAAATAAAATGTATTGCTTTTGAAACAGTTTTTTATAGTTGTAATAATATTTCACAATATTACTGTATTATTAATAAGTAACTATCATTATCATTATCATTATTATTACAAATGTTACTTTATTATTAAAGTTTTTTTTATCATTGAACATTTTCTGAAATAAAAACTACTGCTTTTGAAACGGTTCCAAACAAATAGTGTATTGTTTTTGTGGATTACAATGATCTCTTTATAATTTCTCATATGCATAAGATTATGAATAACTTATTTTGCCTTGTTTATATATTCTATCCAATCTAATGCATCATTTCTTAATTAAAAGTTCTGCCTTTTAAAACTGCTTTTTAATATTATAATATGTCATAATATTACTGTATTTACTGTGCTACGTCCGACAGATCGCACTATTATGTCTTTATTTTCTTTTTCATTCTTTTATAACCTGTTTTAACAAATTTTAATCTGTTTTCATATTATTTGTTTTTATTTTTTTATACTTCTCTCTTTTATTCCTGTTTATGTAAAGCACTTTGAATTGCCACTGTGTACGAAATGTGCTATATAAATAAACTTGCCTTGCCTTGCCTTGCCTATTTATTGTCGCTCAAATAAATCCAGTTGACTAGAAGAGACAGTTTAAAACATAAAGCCTTAATTATCCCAAATTATTTATTATTATTATTTTGACTGCTTGTGTAAATAAAAAGTAATCTCACCATTTCAGTCAGAAATTACATTCATAATCGGCAGCTTTTTCTTGATCTCTCTAAAAGCGTAGCGCAAACGTGTGATTATCCGCACACTTGCCTTCTTAACCTCGTATTTAATGGCCAGTTTGACTCGGCTGAGCAGTGAGCGGTGATGCTGGCCCTCCTCCAGCTCAGCAGAAACATCTCCATTCAGGATGGCCTCCACCTCTTCTGTGTCTCTGCACAGGTCCAAAACCCCAACCACAAAGTCTTTACACTGCATAGACAGCTTCCGGTAGTCGTTCTGCAGGGACAGAGAGAAAACAGCAGAGAAAGTGTGTTTAAAGCACTGCGAAACATCAACTCTGGGTCCACAAATTGTCATACAGATGAGAAGGTTGACGGGTTTAAACAAGAACTTTAACATTGGCATCAACAGGAGACAAAGACTCACAATCATCTCCAAACACACAGCCAAAACAACAGCAAGCGCATGAACAAATCTAGGGTAACACTTTACTTGAAGGGGGTGTTCATAAGACTGTCATGTCATGAATATGAATGAGATTGTATGCATGCTTATGACAACTGTTATTAAACGTCATTCACTCGGTTATGATATTTTAAATGCAAAGATGACATAGTGTGTTATGACAACTTGACATAAAATACATCACAACCTGTTTTTGTCTTTGTTGCCAACATAACTTCCCAGCAGGCACAGGCCCTCAACATGACGCCAGATTGACGTTGTACCCCGACGTTGCGGGCACGTTGCATTTTGTTTGGAAATAAAAATCAGGTTGCCGTCAGAACCCAACCTCAGGCCGACGTCAATGTCCAACGTCCCCACAACCAAATAGCAACGTCTAATGATGTTTCAGCTTGACATTGTGTGGACGTTATTACAATGACGTCTATCAGATGTTGGATTTTGGTTATGTCAGTATTTGACATAAATATGACGTTGGTTTAAGATGTTGGCTCGATGTTGAATTGTGGTCACTTTTCAACGCAACCTAAAATCAACCAAATATCAACGTCATTGGACATCATTATTGGATGTCAAAATAACATTGTTCTCAGACGCTGGCTAGACATTGAAGTTTGATCACCTGACGTCACAACCTAAATCTAACCTAATATTAACGTCTTATGACATCGTGTGCCTGCTGGGTTGTCATAAATCTGTCATAAACATGATGTTTTTTTTGTTTGTTTTTTTAAAGATGATTTATTTCCCTATTGTTTTGCACTGTTATTTGCATCAGGTAGACTGCTGCACTGAGCCATTTGTCACACTGTTGATATTTACGGTACCTTGTAATGAACCCCTTTTGCGGCTGGGTCACGTTTTACCCAGAAACAGCAATGGTAAATTCCTAAAATCAGATCAGTAACACTTTTTCCATATGCGAGTCTTGTCCATTAATTGTACATACCTTTATCAATAACTTCTCACCATGAGAAATACAAGGTGCGCCATGTGAGCAGGTTCAAATGTGTGTGTCGTAATAAATGAATAAAGCTTGAAAGCTCTTTTAATTATGCATAGCTTAAAGGTGCAGGAGGAGATCTGACAAAATGCTAACGTTAGCATTGAAAACGCAAGGTTATATATAAAACTAACTGTAGTAAAGCTGGCTAAATCAGTAAATCTGGTTAAAGGCGGAAGAGCGCTATTGACTTATGTTTTGTTAAAAAGCAGGAGAAAAATCCTGTCATCATTTTACATTACCTTACCAAGAGAACAACTGACACTAAATATTCATCATGAATCCTATTATGCTTGAACAGCTAAATGAATGCCTAGCTATTTAACCGACTATATTTTGATAAAATTACATGATCGATGCTGTAAGCGGTACCTTATGAATATAGTTACATCAATCTTTCGCTGGAAGTTTTCAATGGCTGATCAACACTTGCGTGCATACAGCCCATTCGTAAAACAACACAATCGACATAAACCTTACGTGACTAGTCTCAAAACATTCATACCTGTCAAAAGAAATACTGCAAACATGATCTAAACCTTCAGGCCGCGATGTGGAACTGCATTTCCCTCCAGCGTGCAAAACCATCTCCAGTATTGATTCATTGATCAATCTTTCTTTTTCATGGCTACAAGGCCACGTTGGTCTTTTAGGCTGATGCTCAGTTTGCCTGCTGTCACTCTCTCTGTCAGGTCACCGCTGCACGTGAACGCGCAAATGACGGATGTGTCTGCATGAACAGGGTGCGCAGATAGAGGGCGGAGCTACAAATGCCTGTGTGTCAGCATAGTGGCAGATTAAAAAACAAGACTAATGTCCTAATGGGCTAATGAGGGAGAGATCATCACTAGTGGGCGGGGCTTTCCCCCTCTGATGACACATGCAAATGTCCATCAAAGTGTTTCTGCAGACTGTTTTATCAAGTGTGGTTATAAAAAATTAAACATATACATTTTTACCATTGGGCCTCACAGTGGCGCAGTGGGTAGCACGTTCGCCTCACAGCAAGAAGGTCGCTGGTTCGAGCCTCGGCTGAGTCAGTTGGCGTTTCTGTGTGGAGTTTGCATGTTCTCCCTGTGTTGGCGTGGGTTTCCTCCGGGTGCTCCGGTTTCCCCCCACAAGTCCAAAGACATGCGGTACAGGTGAATTGGGTAGACTAAATTGTCCGTAGTGTATGAATGTGAATGGGTGTGTATGGATGTTTCCCAGAGATGGGTTGCAGCTGGAAGGGCATCCGCTGTGTAAAGCATATGCTGGATAAGTTGGCGGTTCATTCCGCTGTGGCGACCCCAGATTAATAAAGGGACTAAGCCGAAATTAAAATGAATGAATGAATTTTTACCATTAGAAGCTGGTTATATTCACAGACTGCTGCCACACAACTGTGTTCAAACCCCTTATAAAAGTTATTTTAGCATAATAGCTTCCCTTTAAACTCAATACCTTGCTTGTTAACCTCACCTAAAGACAATCATAAAAAAAAGCCTTCATTTCTGATCGCTGAAATGCATCTCTGACAGTATGGAATAACATGTTAAAACAGTGTGCAGATCTCCACAGGATCTACTTGACAGACATCTGTTAGACGTCATATCAGTGTGATCTCCCAGCATGCACTGTCTGCTGACGTTCGGTTTAAAACATTACAGGCTGCGCGCTTTATTGTTCGCTGTGGGATTCATTATACCTTCACACCACCAGGACGACAACACATCTCTTATCAGCGTGAGAAAAGCAATATTACTGACCATATGTTAGACGCGAATCAGACAGCATGACGGTTATCAAAGTTGGTCACGGAGGTGTGATGAGGGTACAATAAGCGGTGAAAATATGGCAAAACAAGAAATAAAGCAATATGTAGAGGAGTTAGGGTTACTGTGGTGAATTAAAACCATAAAACCAAAAAGATTGAATAAAAATCTAAATTATCACCAATCACTGAAACTAAATTCAAGATTAAAATTAAGAGAAAACATGAATAAAAAATAATATTCATAAAAATAGTCACTGAAGTGAATCTTACACAATCACACACAAAAGTGAATCTTAGAGTAGCTCACATCTCACTCCAAAACCAAAAGAAAAGTAATGTTAATTAAAACACTTATTATTAAACGACGATGTATAATTAAACACGTTCATTTTTAATTAATTGTCATTTTAAATATTTTATTTATTTTTTAAAAACTTTTTACAATTATGTATTTATTATTTTATTTATTTATACTTTTTAAAAATATTTTTTTATTAAGAAATGTACATTTCTGCATCACATTCATCACTTTATTTTTATATTGGTATGTCATATTTTCATTAATATTTAATTTGAAATGAAATGTACATTTAGTTGGACCACTATTCTAATGAAATGAAACAACAACAACAACAAGAAAATACAAAGACAATTACTTAATAATCAGAAAAGATTTATTTTATTTTATTTTATTTTATTTATTTATAGTAATACAACTTGCCTGCTAATAAAAAATATATATATATTTTTTTAAATAATGTTAATTAAAATACTTATTATTAAATGATTATGTATAATTAAACGCGTTCATTTTTAATTCATTTTAATTTAAAATATTTGATTTATTTTTTAAAAACTTTTTACAATTATTTATTTATTTATTTTTATATATGCTAATATATTTATATTTATATATTTTTATTACGAAATTTACATTTCTGCATCACATTCATGAAAATGAAGCATATTTTCACACTTAATTTTTATATTGGTATGTCATATTTTGATTAATATTTAATTTGAAATGAAATGTACATTTAGTTGGACCACTATTCTAATGAAAAGAAACACAACAACAACAACAAAAATCAAAGAATGAACGAATTATTGAATAAATAAATAAATGAATTAATTAATTATTGAACAAATAAACAAACAAATAAATAAATGAATTAATTATTTTATAAATAAACAAATAAATAAATAAATAAATATTTAATTATTGAATAAATAAATGAATAAATGAATAAAAGAATTACTGAATAAATGAATAAATGAATGAATTAATTATTGATAAAAAAAAATAAATGAATTAATTAATTATTGATTAAATAAATAAATAAATAAATAAACAAATAAATAAATGAATTAATTATTGAATAAATAAATTTATGAATTAATTAATTATTGAATAAATAAGTGAATTAATTAATTACTGAATAAATAAACAAACAAGTAAATAAATAAATAATTAAATAAAAACAAATAAATAAATAAATGAATTACTTATTGAATAAATAAATGAATAAATCAATACATTAATTATTGAATAAATAAACACATACATTAATTAATGAATGAATAAATGAATGAATTAATGAATTAATAATTAATTAATAATCTTTATTTTCTTCATGCAAACTATATTTTCTATTTATTTTGAAATGTGTCTTTTCCTTTGACAACATTTGTAAGATTCCCTCACTCTTTCCTATGTACATCACTGAACTCTGAATACACACGAGCTCTGCAGCTAAACAATATTTAAAATAAATTAATCAAAGCTGAAGAGAGATTTCTCAGTTTATCTGAAGTGGATCTCTAGCTCTGAACATGCCTGTGGTTCTGCTGCTGCTGCAAAACCTGAGATGGAAATCTACAGCGATTGAGTTCTCCAGACACACACACACACACAAGCGGACAGACAGTCTAACCTTCACATAAGAGCTGAATCTGCAAGCATGACAATCAGTCACTGTTAGTCTGTTAGAGTTAGTGAAAATTATGGAGTCAAACATATTTACCAGAAAGAAGCCATTGTGCTGCGATGTCTCTTTATTACGGTTCTTTTTATCCTGTTGACGGCGGCAGCAAACATACACACACACACACACACACACACACACACACACACACAGACACACACACACACAGACACACAAACGCAACAGAAGTTAAAAATGCTGTTAAAATGGAGATAAATGTTAAGATAAGAGATGTAAACATAGGATGAACTCTGGGATTCTGGGATGAATAAGGAAATTCAATGCTGGTAAACAATAAAATGTAGCTTGCGAGTGGCCAAATTCATCTCACATAGAAAAAGGACTCAGTTCAGTGAGTCAACTGCGAAGACGTGAATCAAAATGAGCTAGTCTGAGATTGATTCGTGAATCTGTTTGACGAATTCATCAAAACCAATTCAAAATAAGAGTCACTTGAGAACAAATGTGGTTTGTTTCTGTGTCGTACTTAAGTTAGTGCCACCAAATGAAATAAGCTATTAGGGTAAGCTAAATTGTCTGTGGTGTATGAGTGTGAATTGGTGTGTATGGATGTTTCCCAGTGATGGGTTGCATCTGAAAGGGCATCCGCTGCATAAAACATATGCAGGATAAGTTGGCGGTTCATTCCGCTGTGGCGACCCCAGATTAATAAAGGGACTAAGCCGAAATGAGAATGAATAAATGAATACAGTGCTCAGGATATACGAGTACACCCCATTTTGAAAATGAATGTTTCTCCATTTCTCAGTGAATATGGGTCATATATGTTGGTGCATTTGAACAACACAGATTTATTAAACAGATATATTTATTAAAATAATATTTTAGTCAGAACCTCTTTAGAAATGGAGATATAATACATTTAAATTCATGCAAAATATTGCAAAAAACTGCAACATTTCAACAAAATTGTGTAATTTTAGTTTCTCTTGATTTCTGCTATTTTTGAAAATGTTATTTAATATTTTTCCCTCACATATACATTTGGGCTACTAATTTTTGAACCATTATTGTAAGTTATTGCTATAGCCATCCTACCTTAAACTCCTTCTCGATGTTAGCCAGTTTGGCCAGCTCATTGCTCAGCTCCAGCGCGGTCAGCACAGGGTCTTCGCTGGATAAAGACAGGTACGCCGGGCTGGCAAGTCCACGGTAGGCATTAATCCTAGAGCGCGAGTGGCTAAACGAATCTTTCCTCTGCTTCTCCGTGCAGTCCGCGCACTTACAGAAATAATCATGCGGGCGCTCAATCCTGGCACCCTTCAACAGCAGCATGTGCACCACCTCGTACTTCTGACAGTGCGCAGCCAAAATAATAGGGGTAATATCAGGAGAAAACCGCGTCCCGTCCTCGTCGTATGAGTAGAAATCGTCGTCCTGCAGCTCACAGGGGCTGCGGGTCAATCGTTCGCCGTCCCCGAAAGACGGATGACCCAGCAGGGCCTCCACAATACGCACGTAACCTTTGGAAATAGCCAGCAGGAGGGCGTCCCCGACTCGGGCCAGGTTGTCCCGCCGCAGGAGCAGCTCGGTGACCTCCAGGTGCTCGTTTCCGACGGCCAGCTGCAGTCCGTTTTGGCCCATATAATCCACACAGTTCACGTTGAGAGTGGGAGATTCTTCCAGCATCTTGCGAACCACCGGGATGTTTCCGTATTCGGCTGCATCCAGAAAGCGCTCCTCCTCCGGGGTGAGGCTGGTGCCGCGGGCGTTGAACATGAATGCCGGTCCACGGATGGCTTGCCGGCGACCCTTTTCTCTTGGGAGGGTCATCCTGCGATGAGGGAAATTTTCAGAGGATTTCCTAAAAGTCAAAAGAAACAAGAATTTTAGAGTCGGAGTTTAATAGTCTGCACATTTCTAGACTAAACTTCTAGAATTACAGGTTTGTATCTTGGAAATTTGACATCTTGTAACTCACTTTTGTTCGATAAATTCTATAAATACACAGAAATGCGGCTGTAAATTCTACGAATTGTAAGAAAAAGACGTCAGAACTCTAAGCTAAGTATAAAGTCAGAACTGCAAGATATAAACTCACAATGCTGACTTCATCCCGAGCAATTTTGATGCTTTTTTTAAAAATAATTTTGAGTATTTGCAACTCAAATATCCCCGTTTTAGCCTTTCCTGCAATCACTGCCCATTTATTTTGTGAAATTAGTTTAGATATCACATTTTTCTCTCAAAACGTTTCAATAAATTCTATCAATAAACAAGAAATATAGTTGTAGAAACCTTTTCAGAACGGTAAAGCTAGGTATAAAGTCAGAAGATATGAACTCACAATTCTGACTTCATACTGTGCAGTTTTGACGTTTTCGTAGAATTTGGAGTAATTCCAACTCAATTATCACAATTTCAATTGCATGTTTTCCTGCAATTACTCTCCGTTGCTTTGCTAAATTAATGTATGCATCACAATTCGAACGGTTTTCTCTCTCAAAAGCGAAGGACGCAAATCTGCACGTTTATTAAATTCTATAAAGACAAGAAATGTAGTTGTAGAAATGTAGAAAAACTATCAGAACTGCTAGCTAGATATAAAGTCAGAATTGCAAGATATAAACCCACAATGCTGACTTCAAACCGAGCAATTGTTATGTTTTCTTAGAATTTTGAGTATTTGCAACTCAATTTAGCCTTTCCTGCATTCATTTTCTTTTCGGCTTAGTCCCATCTGCGGTCGCCACAGCGGAATGAACCGCCAACTTATCTAGCATATTTTTTACACAGCGGATGCCCTTCCAGCTGCAACCCATCACTGGGAAACATCCACACACACTCATTCACACACATACACTACGGACAATTTAGCTTACCCAATTCACCTATACTGCATGTCTTTGGACTTGTGGGGGAAACCGGAGCACCCGGAGGAAACCCATGCAAACACGGGGAGAACATGCAAACTCCATACAGAAACGCCAATTGACCCAGCCGAGGCTCGAACCAGCGACCTTCTTGCTGTGAGGCGATTGTGCTACCCACTGCGCCACCGTGCAGCCGCCTTTCCTACAATTACTCCATTTTTTTTCCCCCAAATTAAATTATATATCACAACTGGAAGTTTTTTCTCTCTCTAAACAAAACGTTTTAGACAATTTGAAAGCATTAAAAAAAAAAATTCAGAACTGAAAGCTAGCTATGAAGTCAGAATCGCAAGATACAAAACTCACAATTCTGATTTAACAATTAACACTTTAGATGTTATATTAGAAGTCTGAGTATTTGCAACTCAATTATCACATCTGCAGTTTTAGGCTTTCCTCCGACTACTTTCGATTGTTTCTGAATTAGTTTATATATCACAATTCGAACGTTTTTTCTCTCGCAAAATGAAAGGAAATGGAGCTGTGGTTGTAGAAAAAAGGTTGCAGAAAAGAAACGCAGTTAACAAAAATGCAGTTGTAGATTTTAAGAAAAAACGTAAACTGAAAGCTAAGTATGAAGTCAGAATGGCGAGATATGAAACTCACAATTCTGATTTAACGATTAAAACTTCTGATGTTTTATGAGAATTCGGAGTATTTGACACTGCAATTTTAGGCTTTCCTCCAATTACACTCAATTTTTTGGCTAATTTAATTTATATACCTCAATTAAAACGTTTTTTCTCTCTCAAAACTGTAAAACAAATCTGCTATTGCAAGATGTAAAGCATTCACTCATAAAAAAATCTAAATATATTAGCATGGTAAACAAATAAAACAAGCATATATTAGAGTCCGACCCTTTGCTTCAAGCTCATCCAAGTGGCGCTTGGTGAATTGGCTGCTCGGTTATATCTGATTTCAGTCTTTGACGAGCATCCAACAAGTCTGGTGTCTCGCTGAGAGCTGACAAGCGGTGTATCGCCAGGGACGCGATCCCGCGATCCGGTCCCGCTGAAAGCGAGATCCCCCTCAGGATTTTAATAGCTTTTTAATGAAACGCAACAGATGCCAATCAGACTACAGGTGGGTGTCTTATTGGAGTGACGTCTGTGCTACAGTCAAGCTGAGTCACTTTCAGGAAGACCTTCAAGTGGCAATAACAAGAAGAGGGAACGGAGTTTATATTGGTTCACCGAACTATTATTGAGATGTGTAATAAAAGATGTTGGGGTCTTGGCCTTGTGGCTAGTTCACAAACTCATGATGATGTCTTTAAACATTGTGATGCTAATTAAATTCTGTCAGTTCGGTCTGATCACTCTCCCATACAGTACTGTGCTCAGTACACTGTAAAAAATGCTGGGTTTCTCACAATCGATTTGTGTTGAGACAGTATGAAGGAATTAAGTTAACCTATTAGTTTTTACAAATTTAAGTTGATTGAACATAAAAGTCAACTCAAGAATTAGCTCAACTCAACAAGTAGCTTGAACAAACAGCAAACGGCATTATTTTTGTGCAGGGCTGCGTTCTTAAATCATTTATTTAATGAATGATTGTCAAATAAACAGGTAAAAGCTATTTTCCAGATCTAATTAATTATAATTCAGACAAAGTGCAAACATTTAGTCTTTATAACACTATGAGGGTAAACTTTCGCAGATATTCTGACAAGGGTCCCAATCTGATTGGTCAAATTTCATTCATTCATTCATTCATTCATTTTCATTTCGGCTTAGTCCCTTTATTAATCTGGGGTCGCCACAGCGAAATGAACCGACAACTTATCCAGCATATGTTTTACACAGCGGATGCCCTTCCAGCTGCAACCCATCACTGGAAAACACAAATATGCACTCATTCGCACACATACACTACGAACAATTTAGCTTACCCAATTCACCTATAGCGCATGTTTTTGGACTTGTGGGGGAAACCGGAGCACCCAGAGGAAACCCACGCAAACACGAGGAGAACATGCAAACTCCACACAGAAATGCCAACTGACCCAGCCGGGGCTCGAACCAGCAACCTTCTTGCTGTGAGGCGATTGTGTTACCCACTGCGCCACCGTGCTGCCCCATACAGTATATTTTATGATGAAAACAAGCTTACATTTGTTTTCACACATTTTTACATATATTCTTTTTTAAACAAGTACTGATTTACTTACAAATAAACTGCATTAAAGTCTCAAAGAATGCACCAACACTGGTTACTGAGCCGCAATCAAATCAAGTTTTAAATCAAATAAAGGGATGACAGACGAGTTACAGTACACCAACAGCAAAACGATCTGCTCTAACACAATATAATCCATAAAAGCACATATTGCCGGCAAATCTCATGAGCACATGAAAACAAAATGCAAATGAGATCATATTTATTCTGCACTCGTGCACACAAAACAACTAGTAAATGAGAACAGACCGAGTTTGCTTAATTTGAGGTCTGAATTTATAGTCTGAAATGAGATGGAACCCGGTCTGCAGGATTTACTTGAGCGGGGAAATTCATTTCACACAGCTCAGGTCCCCGGAGCAGCAGTCACCCACGTCACAAGAGACCAGGAAAAGCATTCAGCTCTAAATTTGCAGCACAAACCCTTCATGCAAACACTTCCACCATGACAATTTAATAAACGCAAAGCACTCGCCCTCCCCGAAAACCCCTGGACTCTTACCAACAAGCCAAAATGACTTTAATCTGCTCTGGAGTGAGGTATGAATTAATGAGAAGGTTGAACTGCTTACGTAACAAACGTCCTGTGACCTGTAATGGCAAATTATTTTCTTCCTGTTCACATGTAATATATTTTAATGTGAATAAAGTCAGACCAGGTTTAATCGCTTTAATTCTCCGGCGAATGATCAGTTTACACACAGACAGCCTCTGTGAGTAAAAGGATCCCAACGATGGGCATTTCTTTACAATTGTGTTAGATAAGAATTCCTCTATAGCTCCTTAACTCTTAAACAACCAGTAGATTACACATGGCTGTGATAGCACAATGATTATAGCGCATTTGATCTTTACTTTAGCAAAACATCAATAAATCATCAACATGTAATTGTCAATCATCAATATATGATCATCAATATTCAAAATTTCCATCACAGACCTATTAAATGACACAAAAGTAGCTTCCAAAGAGCAAAACAAATGCAAAGTACAGTGTAAAACCGTACAAATGAGTTCATTTTTATTTAATAGAATGTGTTTGAGCTCTAAATGAATGCCTGGTGTATTATAGCATGCTGTAAATCCCTTTTTTAGCTAGAAGTAAAAACTAGTGATGGTGGATTTGATCGTTTCAGCATCAATATCATAATGTACGCATCTGCAATGGTCACACTGCCGGATATGTAATGTTAAGTTGGGTTTATAGGTGACCAGAAGCCATAGCTTTGTGTAAAGTGGAAGTCTGCCTTTATCTGCCTGTGTTTTTAAGGCCTGTATAAACATTTCAAGAGAGTTAAAGAATTCATGCACAAGAAATTGTACCATTTATGACTTTAAAATAGATTTGATTTTATTATTTATACCACAAAGACGATGCAGTGTTCTTTTACATTTGACTTTTCCAATTTCTGTACCTGAATACTGTTTGACAAAACCATAAAGCAACAATACTTGTAATTTCTTTATTATTTTTATGAATTATTCAATCGACCTGTTGCAATCAAGCTGAATTAATCAACACTTTCCAAAAAGAGTTATCATCACGCATCTGACGAAACACATCGCACTGTTTATTGCAGAAAAACAGAATATCGCAATGTCCGTCTATATTTATATACAGAATATCGCAATGTCCGTCTATATTTATATACAGAATATCCCCATGTCAGTCTATATTTATATACAGAATATCCCAATGTCAGTCTATAT
>CAIGQW010054354.1:8266141-8281310 GCA_903798125.1 Danio choprae
GAGAGATGAAAGAGTGTGTTTTCTGCAGGTGGTTTGTCAAGCCCACTCACCTGTGTGAGGCACACTCAGATTTGCATGTTTTGTCTGTGCAAAACACATACAGTGCTCAGCATAAATAAGTACACCGCCTATTGAAAATGTATATTTTTATCTGATTCTCAGTGAATAGACTCTTATTTTTGTGCATTTAAGCAAAGCAGTTTTATTAAACATTTAGATGAGCTCCAAATTATCAGTTAAACGGGATTATTATCTTACAATATTATGTATGCAATAACAAGCTCATTTATTATGTTTTTTGTCCTGTCTCAGTAATTCTGTTGCACTATAGAAGCTTCTGTCACGAAAACAAATTCCTCGTATGTGTGAACATGCCTGGCTCTTTCTGATTCTGATTCTGAAGCTGGTTTGGTGTTTAGTAACGTTTTGAACATACACTGCAAATAAAAAAAAGGTTTTTGTCTTGCTTCTAGTCCTAAATCAAAAGAAAAAAGAAATCAAGAAGCATTTTGTAAACAAGTAAAAAGAAAATGGTCTTGTTTTTGGAAATAATTAACCAATATTAAGTGAGTTTTTCTTTAAAACAAGCTAAATACTTGGCTAATGGGCTAAGCAAAAAAAAACAACTATTATTCCAAAGCGAAAACAAGCTTATTTAGCTTGTTTTAAGGAAAAACGGATTAATTGTTTCTGAAAACGAGACAATATTTAGTTTTACTTGTCTAGAAAATTATTTTTGATTAAAATGTTTTAGATATTTGGTCTAGAAACAAGACAAAAACTCTAGTAAGGATGTTTTTTGGGGGGGGTTGTACCATCTATCCTGTCAAATTTGCATTATCATAATCCAAAAATATATATATCCTTTTATCAATGTTTTAGTAATGCTGCTTTTGCAACACTGAAAGTAAAAGCTGTAGCACAAGACAGAATCAAAAATAGATTTATTTACTTATTAGAAAAGCTAACAATACATCGCCATCTGCTGTCCGAAAAGTGAAATGCATCCCGTCTGTAAACGCATGTGTTGATTAACCTTCACCTCGCTCTGTGTTTTTGCTGATGTAGAATAAATATCAGATTTGTTCTTTGCAAAGTAAAGCAGATATTTCTGTCTGTGTGTCTCAGTGTGTCCATCGAGATCTGGCCGCAAGAAACGTCTTGATCTGTGAAGGCAAACTGGCCAAGATCTGTGACTTTGGCCTGGCCAGAGACATCATGCACGACAACAACTACATTTCCAAAGGCAGCGTATGTATACAGCACATTATTACGGCTTACCTTAGGATGCTTTTGTTTTAGTACGCTTCATGTTGAGATGCATCAAGGTTCAGCCCTAGACAACCCTTATAATACAGCAATAGTGATTATTTCAACAATGACTTCCTTCATTGATTTTGATTTGGTTTCTAGTAGAAATATCTGAGTATTCTCAAAGGGATAATTCACCCAAAACGGAAAATTGGCTTTCTTTCTTCTGTTGAGCACAAGAGAAGATATTTAGAAAAATGTTGGAAACCTGTAACCATTGAGTTTCATAATATTTCTTTTCCCTACTATGGAAGTCAATGGTTACAGGGTTTACAAATTTTTTTTAATCTTCTTCATCTTCATCTTCTTCTACATTCAACAGAATAAAGAAACTAATAAAGGTTTGCTCCAGTTTAGCTCCAACCACCTCCAACTCACACCTGCTTAATAGTCTCGATTAGTTGGATCAGCTGTGTTTGATTAGTGTTGGAACAAAACTGTGCAGAGCTGCGGCCCTCCAGGAATCCAGTTTGAGACCTATCATAACTCTTTGAAACGGGCATCACGGAAACGGGCATCACAGCAAGAAGGTCGCTGGTTCGAGCCTCGGCTGGGTCAGTTGGCATTTCTGTGTGGAGTTTGCATGTTCTCCCCGTGATTGCGTGGGTTTCCTCCGGGTGCTCTGGTTTCCCCCACAAGTCCAAAGACATGCAGTATAGGTGAATTGGGTAAGCTAAATTGTCCGTAGTGTATGAGTGTGGATGAGTGTGGATGAGTGTGTGTGGATGTTTCCCAGTTATGGGTTGCAGCTGGAAGTGCATCCGCTGCGTAAAACATATGCTGGATAAGTTGGCGGTTCATTCCGCTGTGGCGACCCCAGATTAATAAATGGACTAAGCCGAAAAGAAAATGAATGAATGAATGAACTCTTTGAAACTGACCCATTTAGACTTTGATCCTAATTGTTCTATTTTGGTGACTGTCGCTTTAAATTCAAATGAGATTGTGCTCTTTTCAAAAGAGGGCGGAGCTACAAATGCCTGTGTGTCAGCAAGTAGCTGATTTAAAAACAAGAATAACGTCCTATGCTAATGAGGGAGAGATGGTCACTAGTGGGCGGGGCTTTCCCCCTCTGATGACACGTACAAAGGGAGAATGTCAATCAAAGTGTTTCTGCAGGCTGTTTTTATCACGTGTGATTATGGAAAATTTAATGTATAAATCTTTTCCATTAGAGGCTGGTTATATTCACACACTGTTTCCACATTGGCTGTGTTTAAACCCTTATAAAAATGATTTTTTCATAATTCTTTCAGCAAAGTTTCTATATTTTTACTAATTATCAAGATGATGTTTATCCAGCAGTCACAGATCGCTCTTGTAATGAACTTTGTGTGTGTGTGTGTGTGTTTTCTCACAGACGTTTCTTCCTCTGAAGTGGATGGCGCCCGAGAGCATCTTTCATAACCTGTACACGACTCTGAGTGATGTCTGGTCTTACGGCATCTTACTGTGGGAGATCTTCACCCTCGGTCAGTCCTTTACCCTGTTCTTCCTCCATGTTTATGTGCAAATAAGCAGTTAATGTTATATTCATTCATTCATTTTCTTTTCGGCTTAGTCCCTTTATTAATCTGGGGTCGCCACAGCGGAATGAACCGCCAACTTATCCAGCATATGTTTTACACAGCGGATGCCCTTCCAGCTGCAACCCATCACTGGGAAACATTCCCCACACACTCATTCACACACATACACTATGAACAATTTAGTTTACCCAATTCACCTATAGCGCATGTCTTTGGACTTGTGGGGGAAACCGGAGCACCCGGAACCCACGCCAATATGGGGAGAACA
This sequence comes from Danio choprae, assembly GCA_903798125.1. Classification (NCBI taxonomy): domain Eukaryota; kingdom Metazoa; phylum Chordata; class Actinopteri; order Cypriniformes; family Danionidae; genus Danio; species Danio choprae. The sequence continues at coordinate 8,269,250 of CAIGQW010054354.1, forward strand.
TGCAAACTCCACACAGAAATGCCAACTGACCCAGCCGAGGCTCGAACCAGCGACCTTCTTGCTGTGAGGCGATTGTGCTACCCACTGCGCCCGGGTGCTCCGGTTTCCCCTACAAGTCCAATAGTGTATGTGTGTAAATGAGTGTGTATGAATGTTTCTTAGTGATGGGTTGCAGCTGGAAGGGCATCCGCTGCGTAAAACATATGCTGGATAAGTTGGCGGTTCATTCCGCTGTGGCGACCCCAGATTAATAAAGGGACTAAGCCGAAATGAAAATGAATGAATGAGTAGCCCCCTTAAGCAATTTTTTGATCGTCAACAAAACAAACCACGTTTATTACATGTATTTTATTATTTTAATAATTATTATTATTAAATATACCAATTAACAATTATTATTGGATTTTTTTGCTGTGCTTTTTGCAGGAGGAACCCCGTATCCAGACCTGCCAATGAATGAGTTGTTTTACAGCGCCCTGAAGAGAGGATACCGCATGGCCAAACCCTCGTATGCCTCCGACGAAATGTGCGTTGGCCTTCAAATCATGAGTGATAGTCAAATAAACACACAGCCTGCATGCTTATTATTGCGTTTATCCTCAGTTTATTATACTGGTTGTGTGGCAGTGGCTGTGAAGAGCTTCTGGAAAGTTCTTGTGGCTTTTATAAATAAGCGTCTGGACTGAATGGCTGGTGGTTTTGTTCCTCTGCAGTTACGAGGTCATGAGGAAATGTTGGGATGAGAAGTTCGAGAAGCGGCCCGAGTTCTCCTTTCTGGTGCACACCATGGGGAACATGCTCTCCGACGGATATAAAAAGGTTGGCTTTGCGCTTCCTGTTTCGTTTCCATGGTCAGAGATTTCAGCAAAATTATCTCATTTTAATATTCCTTAATGTATTATTTCTGTCATTCTGTGGTGCTGATTTTGTTTTGCCTATAGTGCTTTCTAAAAATCACCAGAGATGGAAACATGCAGAGAAATGTCAAGCGTTCAGCGTATTTAAAGCTATATGTACAGTTGAAGTCAGAATTATTAGCCCCCCTGTATATTTGTTCCCCAATTTCTGTTTAACTAGATTTTTTCAACACATTTCTAATCGTAATAGTTTTAATAACTCATTTCTAATAACTGATTTCTTTCATCTTTGCCATGATGACAGTGCAGAATATTTTACTAGATACTAGCATTGAGCTTAAAGTGGCATTTCAAGGCTTAACTGGGTTAATTATGCAAGTTAGGGTAATTAGGCAAATCATTGTATAATGATTGTTTGTTCTGTAGACAATTGAAAAATATTCATTCATTCATTTTCATTTCGGCTTAGTCCCTTTATTAATCTGGGGTCGCCACAGCGGAATGAACCCCCCAATTGAAAAATAAATGGGGGCTAATAATATTGAAAAAATATTATAGGAAATACTGTGAAAAATTCCTGAATCTGTTCAACATTATTTGGGAAATATTTGAAAAAGAAAACAAATATTAATGACTAATGTTTTTTTAATGGTTAAAAGATGGTCTTACATTTCTTACATTTGTGAGGATATCCAATAATATTTCGTATGAATCAAAATTATCGAATTTCTTTTATGCCAGATATCATTCGAATATTAAATATGGCTGCATAATATATCATTCAATTATCATTATTGTGCTCGTTATCGCAGACATGTTTGATAAAATACGTTTATTTTATGCAATGGTTGTTTATCTACTGTAATGCCGGCAGCTAGCTCTCTGCAACTCTCACATGGTCGGATGGGAGACCACATGGGAAAACTAGGTTGATGAGACGAGACGTCAAACCGAGGTCCTGACTCTCTGGTCATTAAAAATCCCAGGATGTCCTTTGAAAAAGAGTAGGGGTGTAACTCCGGCATCCTGGCGAAATTTGCCCGCTGGCCTCTGTCCATCATGGCCTCCTAACCTTCCCCATATCATAATTGGCTTCATCACTCCACTGTCTCCTCTCCACCAATCAGCTGGTGTGTGGTGTGCGGTCTGGCACAATATGGCTGGCGTTGCGTCATCCAGGTGGATGCTGCCCACTGGTGGTGGATGAGGAGATTCCCCTAAAGTGTAAAGCGCTTTGAGTTTCCAGAAAAGCGCTATATAAATGTAAGGAATTATTATTATTATTATTATTATTGTAAATTTGACCAATCAGATGGAGCCTCACTCTTTTCAGCCCCGCCTCCCCGGTAGTTGCTGTTTTGTTATTGGCTGGAGCGGCTTTAATGTGAATCCAGAGCTGAAAATAAACTCTAATGGTGGGAAAATGACACCAGCCAATCAGAGTCGGAATATCTGCTGAGGTTTTCACTCATAGTGTTTTAATGACTAAACGTTTGCACCTTGACAGTGTTTTTTTAGTCTGAATTATAATTAATTAGATCTGGAAAATGTATTTTAACTGTTTATTTTAATATCATTCAATATAAACTTGCATGTAATACTAATAAAAATGTATACAAAATAATGTAAATCATCATGTCTGTTTCTTAGAAATACTCTCAGGTGAACGACAGCTTTCTGAAGAGCGATCACCCAGCAGTGACTCGCGTGAAGCCGAGAGTCCCGTCTCCATTCGCAGGAGCCTTTTCTCCTCAATCTTCAACACCGGAGCCGACCCCGCGTCCACAGATCGACGGAGACGCAGAGGCTCCACACAACGAGTACATCATCCCCATCCCTGATCCCAAACCAGAGGACGAGACCCAGGACGAGCCGCAGGCCACAGAAATCCCCTCGAGGTGAAGCCCACTAAAAATACATCAGACCATCATAAACCGCAGAGGATGAAGGAAGGATGAGACATCACCTCTTCCTCTTCCTTCCAGAGGGGGCGGTCGGGATCACTTCTCTTTTTATTACAAGAAGAAAATGTGTGAATAATGTGTTCATCTATGGAGATGGGAGCAATTTTAATGTGCCAATTAGAGCATAGTTTTATTTTTGGTATAAATGGAGTCTTCTGTTTCCAGACAAAAGAAATAATATATTTCCCCTAATTTCTGTTTAATGGAGAGAAGATTTTTCAACACATTTCTAAGCATGATAGTTTTAATAGCTCATATCTAATAACTGATTTCTTTTATCTTTGCCGTGATGACAGCACATAATATTAGACTAGATATTTTTCAAGATGCTAGTATTCAGCTTAAAGTGACATTTAAAGGCTTAACTAGGGTAATTAGGCAAGTCATTGTGTGACAGCGGTTTGTTCTGTAGACAATAAAACATAAATAATGCCTAATAATATTGACCTTAAAATGTTTTAAAAAACATTTAAATCTGCTTTTATTAAATAAAACAAATAAGACATGTCTTCAAATCTGAGTCGTTCGTTTACAGACAGTCGTGAAACAGGCAGTCCCATAAAAGCTTAACCAACGCACACAGTCTGAGGCGGACAGACTCTAGTTCTTTGGGGTTTTAAGTCATCATCATGTGAAGAGATGAATGACTTAAACCCGATGACTCGAATATTGAACAGATCAAATATTTTTCTGGGTCTGACTGCACATGATTGGCTTCCGTCTTTCATGTGATGAACGAACGACTCAAAACCCGATGGAAGAATTGAAACGAATCTTCTCCTGTGCAATGTGCGAATGCGCTAATGAACGAATCACTCCCTGAGAGGACTCATCGTTCCCGAGTCACATTAAAGATTCACTTTTTTGAGTCATCATTATGTAACAGCATTTAAAGACTTAAACCTGAGGACTCACAAAATGAACGAATCAAATATTTATCTGGGTCTGACTGCACATGATTGGCTTCTGTCTTTCACATGATGAACGAACGACTCAAACCCCGATAGAAGACTCGAAAAAGGAACTAATCTTCTCCTCCTCCTGTGCAATGTGCGAATGCGCTAATGAACGAATCACTCCCTGAGAAGACTCATCGTTCCCGAGTCACATTAAAGATTCATTCAAAATGAACAAATCATTCAAGAATGACCCATAACTGTTCACTTCAACCTTATACCAGAAGTTTAAGTAGTCACATAGTCTAAGCTGGAAACACCCATGATTACTTCACCTTTCGAGACTTAGGGTTTTTGAGTCGTCATCATAAAGAGATGAATGACTCAAACCCGAGGACTCGAGAAATGAACGAATCAAATATTTTTCTGGGTCTGACTGCACATGATTGGCTTTCTTCTTTCACACGATGAACGAACAACTCAAACCCTGATAGAAGACTCGAAAAAGAAACTAATCTTCTCCTGCTCCTGTGCAATGTGCGAATGCGCTAATGAACGAATCACTCCCTGAGAGGACTCATCGTTCCCGAGTCACATTAAAGATTCACTCAAATTGGACGTATCATTCAAGAACGACCCATAACTGTTCACTTCAACCTTTCACCAGAAGTTTATCATATAGCCCATGCATTCAACACTGAGCAAGTCTCTCTGTTTCTCGTAGCTCCTTCAGCTCTGACGAGGAGACGGTGTCTATGGAGGCCCCGAGCACTGAACCCGAGCGCGAAGAGCTGCTGACCCAACACTCTGGAAGTCCAGAAGTGGAGGAGAGCTTCCTGTGACACACATTCCACCTCCTGTTATCACGACGTAACATCCTTAATGTATATTTGAGCAGGTTTCATTCAACAACTTTGGATAAATGCATCAGAGTATATGCTAGACGTCCTCGTGTGCTCTTAAAGGACCATATGTGAAGGTTGAGGCTTCAACCAGACCAGTTTGTTTTTGTATTATCTTTTATTAAATGCAGTATTATAGACTGCTGAAGGCAAAGCTACAATCAGAATATACTGTACATTAGTTCTTATGCATAAGGTACACAGTTTAAAATCAATCTTCAAACTGTTGATCAGCACAGAAATTAGATATGTCTTTAGATATTAGCTGTTTGTCTGTGTTAAAGTCGTTGTTGTATACAGTATTGCATATTTCTGTTCTCTAGTCAGGCAGCTGCCTGTGACATTCGTTTTTTTAACTTGTTATGTAAAAATCCTCGTAGCAAACTTGCACTTTAATGTTTATGAGCAATCGAACGTAATATACACATATTGTGACTTTAGTTTCTATTTTTGATTTCCTTCAGTAAAGGGATTGGACACAGAACACAAGACAGATGGTGTTTTTCCTTAGGACGGATTGTGCAGCTTTTATTTTTCTCCCCTTTGGTATTTTTGCCCTGTTTTCCGGTCATTATTTTTTGCAGCATAGAGAATCAATGTCTCTTTCATAATAAAAGTACGTCTGAGTGTCTCACGGTACATTAGGATCAGTCATTTAGCTAATGTTTTTCATCCAGAGCGTTTTACTCTAGCATTTAACCAGTTCTTATCTTCAGATTAGTACCAAATCAGTCCATCTATACAGTCTTTGAGTACGAACTTGCTTTATTGTAATGCCAACACTTAATAATATTAGCTTGAGAAGGTGTTAATGAAGGTTTCGTCTTGTTTGTTTGTCTTGTTTACTCTCGATTATAACACTCGTTGTTTGTATGTATGCACAAAGCCTTATTAAATTGCACATTTCAATACAGTATATCACATAGTAGGTAAAGTTACACACTCTAAGGTACCAAAGCTTTATGTATGTTTACAAGTATATTTTTGTATAGATATTTTGTACATTGGACTTTTACACATTCTATGTACGGTAAACAATAATAAACTGTGATAAAGCCTTTTATCGCGTGTATCGTCTGCTGTTGTTTTAGCCACAGAGCAACACTGGAGATGTTGCTCTTTCATGGCTTGAGAAGCTAAATGGAGATATTAGTAACACTTTACAGTATCAAATTAGTCAACAACAGAGTTCGGCAGGAGTTCATTTGCTCTTAGTGTCATTAATGTCTCTGAAAATCATAAAGAGAGCTTGTGCTCATTTCTTAATGGTTTATCGTAGGTCATAAATCATCATTAATGTTATCGCCCTTAAAGGAACACTCCACCTTTTTTTGAATATAGGCTCATTTTACATTTTTGGATCCATTCAGCCAATCTCTGGGTCTGGAAGGAGCCCTTTTAGCTTAGCTTAGCATAGATCATTGAATCGGATTAGACCATTAGCATCTCACTTTAAAAATGACCAAAGAGTTGTAATATTTAAAGCTTTTAATTTTTTTTAACTTAAAGTGTATTATACAGTGTGTACTGTATATATTATAGTATTTAAAAGTCTTTGTTAATGGTACTAGTAATGATAATGAACTGATAAACTGTAATAAATATATTATATATAAATGTAAATATTAGTATTTACATTCATTCACTCATTATCCTTTGGCTTAGTCCCTTTATTCATCAGGGGTCGCCACAGCGGAATGAACTGCCAACTATTCCAGCATATGTTTTACACAGCGGATGCCCTTCCAGCTGCAACCCAGTACTGGGAAACACCCATACTCATTCACACACATACACTACGGCCAATTTAGTTTATTCAATTCACCTATAGGGCATGTGTTTGGACTGTGGTGAAAACGGAGCACCCGGAGGAAACCCACACGAACACGGGGAGAACATGCAAACTCCACACAGAAACGCCAACTAATCCAGCCGGGACTCGAAACAGCGACCTTCTTGGTGTGAGGTGACAGTGCTAACCACTGAGCCACCATGTCGCCATAGAATTCTTTGTTATTGAATGCTACAGCATAACCTACTGTTCTAGTAACGATTATGAACTGATAAACTGTGATAAACACTGTGGTATACTTGTTTTTACAACAGTAAACTAAGGCTGTCTGGAATACTTGATTCGGATTGGTCAATCATGGCACTCCAAGGTATGTTATTCCAAAGTCCCTTAAGGTGTATTCTATAGGGTTATTCCCAGATAACAACCGCACAAACTAATAACAACACAGGCTCTCCATGTACTACAATTCATCTTAACCATTACTAATAGTGAGTATATTCATAATATTCATATTTATTAATGCGTATCACTATTAGTCACATGGCTGATTTTGATTGTTTGGCGCCATCTTGTGACTGAATAATAAGTATGCATTTCTAGCTGCAAGCTTTACTAGTGTATTATTACAGCTCAGATCAGTATTTTGTGTCAAAGTGTTTACTTTTGTGGCAAGTAGCCGTGTTAATGTACATCTGGGTGGATGTTTACCCAATAGGTGGTTGTACACAATATTCCCTCCCAGATAGCACACATGCGTCACAGAGACGTCTGCTGGACATCCGCGCTTTCATCTGGGAGATGTCTTATTTATTGCGTTTGCTCATCTGGAAAACGTCATATAGACGTCCTTGTCAGACATTCAAACAACATCTATGCAATGCATCGCAGATGTTCATTATTAGAATGTTAGGTCTGTGAGACATCTTATTTATGTAGCATAGACGTAGTTTTTTATTTTTTATTTAGACATTCCCTCATCCACACTGCTATAAATAACAGTATCAGTCACACTGATTATACATCCGTCTACACATATATGATAAGTCAATTTATGATGTGATAAGTACACATATATGATAAGTCAAAAAAAATACAACAGCTGAAGAATCATTTGTAGAATTTTATTATATTATAATTTATATTTTTCAACAAAACCAATTAAAAATTTCGGGAGTTCAAGATTCATCGTATAGACGGCGTATAGAGGTAAAGCGTATAGAGGCCTCATTAACAAATAAAAACGTTAGATCGAATGTGATGTTTAGCAGATGTTACGATCTTTCAAAGACGTCTCCGCGACGTACGTGTGCTATCTGGGCTAGTTCCCAGAAAACTGAGTGTATTGGTTAGTTTGTTTATATAGACATACAAAGCATATTAGTTGCTTTTCAAAAACACAAAAGTATTTACTATATTTATTGTTTTATGTGGGAACACCCTTAGCAAGGTAAACAATCAATAGGTTGTCAAAAATCCTATTATGTAACGTTATTTCAGCATTTTAAAAAGTAATTCCTACTTGCGTCATTCATCTTCGTTGGAGGCCACGCCGCTCCTTCCTCGTCAAAGAAATCATTCGGTGCTGTGGAAAACATGATTTGTGCGGGTAAGTTTTATTTATATTTTCTGTTTCAGGTATGGTACTTTATGTTCATCGAGTAATACAGTTTGTGGTCTTTTTTATCGTCGAACTCGCATTATGCTGCGAGCCAGGTCAGGTTACATTTCCCGTTTATTGTCACTGTCAGGAAGGACTATATTATATGGCGGAGGGATGGAATTGAACCATTTTACTTCAAAATACACGTTAATATATTAACATATTGAGTTATATATTAATACATACAGTCTGGGTTTAATATTTTATTGTGTGGTAGTCATTTTATTGAGGCAATAATTACTAAATTAACGAATCAAAATGGAATGAATAAAAGCTAAATAAGATCCTGCTGAAAAAAACAGCATATGCTGTAAGGTATGTTTTGTAAGGTATGCTGGTCTCAGTGCTGGTCTTGCTGGTCTTGATGCTGGCCAGGACCAGGACTGAGACCAGCATTGAAACCAGCACTGAAACCAGCAAGACCAGCATCGCGACCAGCAAAACCAGCATTGAAACCAGCAAGACTAGCATTGAAACCAGCAAGACTAGCATCGAAACATAGCTTAGCAGCATATGCTGTTTTTTACAGCAGGGGATACAACTTATAAAAGTTAAAGAAATTAAAAGAAAATATTATTTAAGAAAATGTCATTTGAGGCAACATTTTTGAATTTGCTTAAATGTAAAGAGTGGACTAAGCTAAACACATTATAATAACGTCTGTTAACATTGAGCAATACAGTTACAGTATTTGTCAGTGTCAGTAAATAACCTACAGTTGGTTCGTGTTAACTCTGTTACATTAAATAATATTAACAAATATATTCATGATATCAAAAGTTGTATAATATATTTTTAAATATTGATAATGAAAATTACGATTAATAAGTGCTTTAGGTATTATAAAAAAAACTTCTGTTTCAGTTCCCTTGTTTAATTTTTGTTTTGTTTTCATGTAGGGCAGCACGGTGGCGCAGTGGGTAGCAAGAAAGTCGCTGGTTCGAGCCCCGGCTCAGTTGGCATTTCTGTGTGGAGTTTGCATGTTCTCCCCGTGTTTGCGTGGGCTTCCTCCGGGTGCTCCGGTTTCCCCCACAATCCAAAAACATGCGGTATAGGTGAATTGGGTAAGCTAAATTGTCCGTAGTGTATGTGTGTGAATGAGAGTGTATGGATGTTTCCCAGTGATGGGTTGCAGCTGGAAGGGCATCCGCTGTGTAAAACATGCTGGATAAGTTGGCGGTTCATTCCGCTGTGGCGACCCCAGATTAATAAAGGGACTAAGCCGAAAAGAAAATGAATGAATGCATGAATGTTTTCATGTAGGATCTGTTTAATTGTACTTTGTTTTTGACATGAAAACAGCCTTGGATTTTAACAGGGAAATAAAAAATAGTTAGCTACAGTATGTTCATTCATTCATTCATTTTCTTTTCTGCTTAGTCCCTTTATTAATCAGGGGTCGCCACAGCGGAATGAACCGCCAACTTATCCAGCATATGTTTTACACAACGGATGCCCTTCCAGCTGCAACCCATCACTGGGAAAACACCCACACACTCTCATTCACACACATACACTACAGACAATTTAGCTTACCCAATTCACCTATACCACATGTCTTTGGACTTGTGGGGGAAACCGGAGCACCCAGAGGAAACACGGGGAGAACATGCAAACTCCACACAGAAATGCCAACCGACCTAGCCGAGGCTCGAACCAGCGACTTTCTTGCAGTGAGGCGATTGTGCTACCCACTGCGCCACTGCGTCGCCCACCAACAATCCATCTCAATAAATCTTTTCTTTTTATATTTAAGTTATTGCATAGAGATACAATTTAAAATAGCTGTTCGACATTTTTACAGCAATTTCTCTACAGTAAATTCCCTAATCAGGAAACAAGAAAACTAAAAACAATTACACGATTCCTCATGATAATAACAGAGCAACGTTACATTTTACTCAATCAGCTTGGACTAAAAGCCAATATACCAATATATTTTTGATTATTTATCTCATTGTCTCCATAATAATGTACTTTTCACAATGTTAAACTTGTCATTTAGAAAAAAAAAAGAAATATTATGTTGAAAAAAGTGTATACAACTAGAGTTTACTTGTTTTGACAGATTAAAATATATTGCTAAGACATACACTACCTGACAAATGTCTTGTCGCCTATCCAAGTTTTAGGAACAACAACTAATAACTTGACTTCTAGTTGATCATTTGGTATCAGAAGTGGCTTATATGAAAGACAAAGCCCTCTAGATTACGCTTATTTTACCAAAATAAAATATGATCATGCCTTGATTTTTAATGATTTAATTAGGACAGTAAGGTCTGACTTTGCTTAGACAAAAGTCTTGTCACTTAACAGAAATAATGTACAGTATAGAATATAAATTCATGGTGCAGTGGAAACAGAATGAATATTGTGTATGACTCCCATGAGCTTGGAGAACTGCATCCATACATCTCTGCAATGACTCAAATAACTTATTAATAAAGTCATCTGGAATGGCAAAGAAAGCGTTCTTGCATGACTCCCAGAGTTCATCAAGATTCTTTGGATTCATCTTCAATGCCTCCTCCTTCATCTTACCCCAGACATGCTCAATAATGTTCATGTCTGGTGACTGGGCTGGCCAATCCTGGAGCACCTTGACCTTCTTTGCTTTCAGGGACTTTGATGTGGAGGCTGAAGTATGAGAAGGAGCGCTGCTATCCTGCTGAAGAGTTTACCCTCTCCTGTGTTTTGTAATGTAATGGGCAGCACAAATGTCTTGATACCTCAGGCTGTTGATGTTGCCATCCGCTCTGCAGATCTCTCGCACGCCCCCATACTGAATGTAACCCCAAACCATGATTTTTCCATCACAAGACTTGACAGATTTCTGTGAGAATCTTGGCTCCAAGCGGGCTCCAGAGTTCAGCAGATGATTCATCGGGAAAAAAACTACCTTCTGCCACTTTTCCAAATGATCAACTAGAAGTCAAGTTATTATTTGTTGGTCTTTTTTGAGTGCAGTTGTTCTGTGTTTCCTTCAGCGAGCCCTCTCCATCCCTGTCCAGAAAAACAAAACACAAAAAGAGCCTGAAAGTGAGCAGAATTGATTATGTGTTGGGCTAGTCAGCAAACGCAGTGTTTCTTGATGTAGCTTTAAAAGGAGCTGTTGATGGGCTGTTTTTCACATGTAAACACCGATGCTCTGTGCTGGGATCATGAGTCTGTCTGAACACTGGCTGGTTTTGTTCGCAGCCCTCCAGTGCTCGGGATCACATTTGTTTCACTTGAGAAGCGCGATGTCGACGGAAAACTCAAAGCATCATGGGAGGAGTGTGACGGTTTGAGACCTGCTCTGCTTCAGAGCTCAGATCAGCAGCTGAAGATCCGGAGCGCTGAGAGTTCACTGACGCTCAGGTAAATAAAATGTGCTTTGCTTTGCGTTTTTGTGCTTGAAAACAAATAGATTTGCTTACTTTGTGGTTTTCGCACAAGTATCTAAGTATCTAAACTTAGTTTTTTTTAATGGAGGAAGAAAATAACAGCGTTGTCTGAGTTAGAGCTTTGATCAAACAGGAATAAATCTTATTTTAAACTACATTTAGCGATTATTTTAAATGAACGTGAAATTATTTTTGCTCAAATAATCGCAGCCGTAGGACCTGTTAATGCAGTGAGAGGTGCCTTTTAAAAATAATTAGCACTTGTTGTGTGTATTGCCTCTTCTTGTTGATTTTTTTACTTCTTTTCCAGTTCGGGTTAGGTTTAGGGTTAGTCAGTGTAGGGTCAGTTAATATCCGAACACTCTTAAATAGGAAAATGACATTAAGAAGACATTATTTTAGTTTTTTCAGTAAAATTCTGGAATTTATGCAGAATTTTAGCTCAAAACAAGTGATGATAAATGATTTTCTTCATAAAAAATTATGAAAAAAATGCTGATTAGTGTTTTTCATTTATATACACACGTAACAGACTGTATCTAAGTGTTTGATTATTATTATTATTATTATTATTATTATTATTATTATTATTATTATT
>CAIGQW010054354.1:8323688-8331188 GCA_903798125.1 Danio choprae
ATGCAAACTCCACACAGAAATGCCAACTGGCCAAGCTGGGACTCGAACCAGAGACCTTCTTGCTGTGAATATTATTAGCCACTGTAATATTATTATCCCACTGTCTGTTTCTGTATTTTCAGTACCTGATGAGGACAGACTTTAGTGATTCTGCCGGCTGTCAGCAGATCTTCAGGCTGATCGGCCGTCCACAGGCCGCTCTGTGTTTGAGTATATAAAGACGTCAGCGACGCCGACAGATCAGCCTGTAAAAACACACACAAGAACATTCAGGAAATTCACAGTTCTACTTCGTGTCTATCCACTTGCTCATGCGAAAAAGTTATTCTATTCAACTAAAATATTTCCATATCTTTGGCAGGTCTTTAAATTTGGAAGATAAAACCTCAGATGAACAACATATAGCATTAAAGGCGACCTATTATGTTCCTTTTTACAAGATGTAAAATATAGTCTCTGATGTCTCTAGAGTGTGTGTGTGTGTGTGTGTGTGTGTGTGTGTGTGTGTGTGTGTGTGTGTGTGTGTGTGAGAAATTTCACCCTTAAAATACCACACAAATAATGTTTTATAACTCTTTGAAACTGCCCCTTTTAGACTTTGATCCTAATTGCGCTGTTTTGGTGCCTGTTGCTTTAAATTCAAATGAGATTGTGCTATTTACAAAAGAGGGCGGAGCTACAAGTGCCTGTGTGTCAGCATAGTGGCAGATTCAAAACAGGACTAGTGTTATCTCTGTGTAAAACTGAAAATGTGAAAAGACGCGTCTCAGAAGAAGGCAGTCTGGAGACTATGGTTTTCATTTGTGCATCTAAAACATTTATAATCTTCTTAGTCACTGACATTATCTTCAGGTACGACTCGAAACTCTAATGGCGGACGGCTGCTTCTCACTCAGGGCTGTCTATGCTAATGAGGGAGAGATCGTCACTAATGGGCGGGGCTTTCCCCCTCTGATGACATGTACAAAGGGAGAATGTCAATTGTTTCTGTGGACTGTTTTTATCAAGTGTAAATTCAATAGGGTGTACTTACTTTTTCACACGACTGTATGTACTATATGCACATATGTACATAGAGGTCTATGAAGCATCTTTGAAGTTAAAGTGTGTGTGTGTTGTGACATACTTTATCAGCGTCTGCTTGAGCAGGAATGCCACATTTCTCCAGCAGGTCCCTGAGCTCCTCTTCACTGTGCAGATGCAGCTGATCTGGAATCAGTCGACCCTCGTGAATCAGACGCACCAGAGTTGACGCGTCTCCTGAAACACATAGCCAGATACAGTTGAAGTCAGAATTATTCGCCTTCCTGTGAATTCTTGTATTCTTTTTGAAATATTTCCCAAATGATGTTGAACAGATTCAGGAATTTTTCACAGTATTTCCTATAATATTTTTTCTTCTGGAGAAAGTCTTATTTGTTTTATTTCGGCTAGAATAAAATCAGTTTTAAAATATTTTATAAACATTTTAAGGTCAATATTATTAGCCCCCTTAAGCAATACTTTTTTGGATTGTCTACAGAACAAACCACTGTTATACAATGACTTGCCTAATTACCCTAACTTGCCTAATTAACCTAGTTAAGCCTTTAAATGTCACTTTAAGCTGAATACTAGCATCTTGAAAAATATCTAGTCAAATATAATGTACTGTCATCATGGCAAAGATAAAAGAAATCAGTTAATGAATTAATAAATGAGTTATTAAAACTATTATGTTTAGAAATGTGGTGAAAAAAAAAATAATATTCGAAATTGGGGGACAAAATAGTATATATATATATATATATATATATATATCACAATAAAATGTGATCTTATCAGTGTGTGAATCTCTCTGCAGTATCAGTACCAGTGTTGTGCGTGTTGTTGATGATCTTGTTTTTCTCAGTGTTGATGACGGTTGTGTTTCTCATCAGCGGAGGGATGAATGGAGCGATGATGGAGGCGTCCAGGCGAGTGATGGGGACACTGGAGGGAAACGCCGCCTGTTCCAGGGCCTCGTTTTCCATCGTCAGCCAAAACTCATCCACGTGCACCTCATCCGGCGCTGGGAAATCAGGCCACGTGAACTACAAGAAACAGTCAATCATCTCAATATCAGTGAGCAACTAAATGTACAGTTGAAGTCAGAATTATTAGACCCCCTGTACATTTTTTTCCCCAATTTCTGTTAACGAAGAGAGATTTTTTTCACCACATTTCTAAACAATAGTTTTAATAACTCATTTCTAATAACTGATTTCTTTTATCTATGTCATGATGACAGTACATAATTGTGGAGAGGTTAGCATGATCGAACACCCAATGAGGGGGGAGAGCATGCTCAGAGCCCGGCGGCTAGTCAGCAGGCCAATCAGAAATAATAAATAACACCCGTTTATTCTAGTGATTGGACCGGAGAGACACCCTTCTAAAGGAGAAGACAGGGTTGGCGATACAGCTAAGTAATTTTTATTTATCTTTTTTTTTTCTCAGTATAACACCACACGTGTAGCTGTGTGTTTGCTCTCTCTTCTCCCCGGCTGCTCCCTCTCTTCTCCTTAAGAAGGGTGTCTCTCCGGTCCACTCAAGTGATTCTTGAGTTGTTTTCTTCTGTTCAACACTAAATGAAGATACTTTGAAGAATGATCAAAACCAGAAACCAATGACTTCCATAGTAGGAAAAACAAATAAAAGTGAATGGTTACCGGTTATCAGCTATCTTCAAAATATCTTCTTTTGCCTTATACAGAAGAAAGAAACTCATAAAGGTTTGAAACGAGTAAAGGGAGAGTAAATGATGACAGGAGTTACAATTTGGGTGAATTCTTGGGGGATACATTCAGTATGGGGTGTGCGAGAGATCTGCAGAGTGGATGGCAACATCAACAGCCTGAGGTATCAAGACATTTGTGCTGCCCATTACATTACAAACCACAGGAGAGGGCAAATTCTTCAGCAGGATAGCAGCGCTCCTTCTCATACTTCAGCCTCCACATCAAAGTCCCTGAAAGCAAAGAAGGTCAAGGTGCTCCAGGATTGGCCAGCCCAGTTACCAGACATGAATCTTATTGAGCATGTGTGGGGTAAGATGAAGGAGGAGGCATTGAAGATGAATCTAAAGAATCTTGATGAACTCTGGGAGTCCTGCAAGAACGCTTTCTTTGCCATTCCAGATGACTTTATTAATAAGTTATTTGAGTCATTGCAGAGATGTATGGATGCAGTCCTCCAAGCTCATGGCAGTCATACACAATATTCATTCTGTTTCCACTGCACCATGAATTTATATTCTATACTGTACATTATATCCACCGATATCCAGACCGCCCAGCTCCCCGAGGTCGAGGCCGTCCCTGCCTCGTTATTATGTTAAGTGACAAGACTTTTGTCTAAGCAAAGTCAGACCTTACTGTCCTAATTAAATAATTAAAAATCAAGGCATGATCATATTTTATTTTGGTAAAATAAGTGTAATCTAGAGGCCTTTGCCTTTCATATAAGCCACTTCTGATACCAAATGATCAACTAGAAGTCAAGTTATTATTTGTTGTTCCTAAAACTTGGATAGGCGACAAGACTTTTGTCAGGTAGTAAGTTGATATTTATAGTCCCTTTTAGACCCTCAAGACATGTTTGTGTGTGTATATTTTGCATACAGTAATATAATTGTATACAGTAAATAATCCCAATACTAATCTAACACTGCTCTGCATTTGGGACTGATCATTATATTTTACCTCCACGTTTTTGAGCTGTAAGGTGCTGGTAGCGCTGCGCTTGGCGATCTCCAGTTTTGGAGCGATGCCGCAGATGCCACAGATCATGTCATTATAATCTCGAAGCGTTAGACACTCAAATGCCCAGAAACCACTGCAGAACAGCTCCTGAACACGAGACGTCTGATCCGCGCTCAACACACCGTCTGAAAAACACACAGATACTCACAATGAACACTAATTACACAATCAAAGTGTTTCTGCAGACTGTTTTTATCAAGTGTGGTTATAAAAAATACAATTTATACATTTTTACCAATAGAAGCTGGCTATATTCACAGACTTTTGCCACACAACTGTGTTTAAAGCCCTTATAAACGTGATTTCGCATAATAGGTCCCCTTTAAAGGCATAGATTACATTTTGCTTTTGAGCAGAAGTGTATGAGGATGATGAGGCACCTGTGAGCGTCTGTGCGTTTGTGATGATACTGAGAGCAGCTTGAGCAGGTTCGTCCCCCAGTCGGATCTGATTCCTCATCTTAAAGAACAAATCCAGCGTCACCAGGAGTTTATTTCCGACATTAAACAAACCTGAGAAAACAAACACAAACTGCAGTAATGCTTAAATGCTGAGACACATGGTTGACGGTTGTGTTTCCTTCTCAGTGTTACAATTAACGCTATAGCAAAGTGTGATTTTAGTAACACTGAGGTCCTATTATACTTCTTTTTTTAATATTCAGAATTTTATTTTGATTTCATGTTTTTTGTTTTTTTTTACAAAATCTTTATTGCAATTTTGTGTTTTGGTTTTATTTTTTTAATTATATTTTTGATGCAGTTTTTCAAATCTATTTTACTTGAGTTTTTATTTTTTATTCTAGTTACAATGTTAGTAATTAAATCTTTTAATCGAGTAATTCAAAGTAATTTAGTCATTAATATGTAGTAATTTTTTTGTTATTGTTATCAGTTGTTTAAAACATTTCTCTATAGAATATATTGACTAAAAAAGACAATATTTATTGACATTTTATTATTTCATTTTTATTGAAACATTTGAATTTGATATAGCTTCAGTAATCCTATTGTTATGTTTGTAAGTAATATTGTTTGAAAAATATTTAAAATATATTGTTTTAAAATGTTATGTTTTCAATTTAATTTCATCTTGTCACGCTCGGTTTGAGGGACATGAAGGTACGAGAACACGAGATTAAACGAACACAAATTCATTAACAAACACTTACTACAAACACAGGCACTGGAAGAAACAGGAAACTCAGGGAGGACATGGTGTGACGACGGCATGGACAATACACCGGGCATAAACACTACAATACCAGACCACGAATGAAACAAACTGAGGGGTACAAGAGGGCTAATGGGACTAATGATACACAGGGGAGGAACACAGGTGATACAAATGAACATTCACAAACGGCGGGAAACAGAACAAATGAATCACATGACAATAACAAACGCACATGGAACACAACAACAGAAACAGACACCTGACACATCTAATGTTTTAGAAATTATTTTGTGCACCTTTGTATTACCTGGTAGTTAATGTTTAATGTTCATATTATTTTCTATCAACTGTATTTATTTTTAATGAGTTACGTATTGCTACCTGAAGTTTTAATTGACTAAAAATAAAATAAAATAAATCTTTTTCCTTGAAAGTAATTTAGTTTTGTCTTTTTTTATGAACTCTATATGGTTGTACACATTTTTTGTCAGCTGGTGTGTATTGAATGCAGTTATTTAAGTATTATTATTATTATAAACTTGGTAACACTTAACAATAATGGACATGTAATGTTAATTAATGTATTTACTTACATGAACCATTATTAATTAGATTTAATGCATTAGTTAATGCACTCTGAGCTAACATAAACTAACAATGAACAACTGCATTTTCATTCATTCATTCATTTTCATTCGGCTTGATCTCTATTTCAGAGGTTGCCACAGCGGAATGAACCGGCAACTATTCCAGCATATGTTTTACGCAGAGGATGTCCTTGCAGTCGCAATCCAGTACTGGGAAACACCTATACACTCTCGTATTCACAAACACGTATACACTAAGGCCTATTTAGTTCATTCAATTCACCTATAGCGCATGTCTTTGGACTTGTGGGGGAAACCGGAGCACCCGGAGGAAACCCACACCAACACGAAGAGAACATGCAAACTCAACTGTAATGAATATATTGTTCATTGTTTTTATCATATTAGTAAAAACATTAACTGTGCATCCCATTAACATAAATTGACTTGTTGCTGTTATCATTATCATTATAACAAATGCATTGATTATTATGAATCATCTTTGCTACGAGTGAGTGTGTGTTTACCAGGGTACAAGTCAGTGAAGCTGTGAATGGCCAGACACTGAAGATTGGTGCAGACTTTGAGCTGCAGAGTGACGACCCGAATGGAGCGCTCCGTCAACAACCAGCAATCCTCCAAACCAGCAACTGAACTGAACAACACAAAACAGCACATCAGTCTCCATCACATCTGTGTGTCGCAATACTGCAATTACTTCAATAAAAACATAGATACATGATACCATTTTTAATACCATGGGGAAATAGTGACAGAGCAGTAATTAGAAGTATACTACTTATATACTACCAACACAGCAAAAACTGGGGAGTTGAAATTTCGATGTTAAATCTTTAATCTTTAAGTTAATTTCAACTCTCAAAATGTAATTTTAACACATATAATGTAGAATCGTGTCAAGTGTTGGAGTCATTTAAAAGAGTTGATTATCAGAGTTGCTTTAACTCCTATGAGGAGTTGTGATGATACTCCGCCCAAGCACTCAGCCCCCCACACATTTCAAGTTAGTCTGTCTCTGAGAGAAATGGTTAACAGCATGGTGTAGTTTTTGGCGGTAAGTACATTTTAAGCTATTATATTTATTCAATTATGATATATGTATAACAGTGGTTTTAACACTTTTTGGGAGTCAAAAAAAACAACTCTACCTTTAGTGTTATATTTTTATGTATTTGTATAATGTTAATTTAACTCCAGAAAGTGTGGAGCTATATAAACTCATAAAAAGTGTTGAAGTCAACTCTGTGAGAGTTCATTCAACACTCGTCTTTTTGCTGTGTACTACTGGAGCAGCTGAAAAATCATAAAAATACTGCAAAAAATGCTGTTCTTCGAGTTTTTGTCTTGTTTCTAGTCCAAATATCGCATGACTTCTGAAAACATGACAATATTTTCTACTTGTCTAGAGTGTGTATGTGACGTTTCAACTCAAAATACCCCACAGATAATTGTTGATATCTCTTGTATGAAACTGCCACTTTTAGGCTTTGATCCAAATTGTGCCGCTTTGGGGACTGTTGCTTTAAATTCAAATGCGATTGTGCTCTTTTCAAAAGAGGGCGGAGCTAGAAACGCCTATGTTAATGAAGGAGAGATCTCCACTAATGTGTGGGACTTTCACCCTCTGATGAATGTCAAAGTGTTTCTCCAGACTGTTTTTAATCAAGTGTGATTATAAAAATAATTCAATTGTTTAATTTTTACCATTAGAGGCTCAAACCCCTTAAAGTGTTTAAGTGATTTTTGCATAATAGGTCACATTTAAAGACTTTATTTGATATAACTGCAAGTTAAGTCAGGTTAAGTTAGGCCATGTTTATACACAGGGTGAATCAAAAACACCACAACTTTGAAAATCTGCATTTAATCAAGGAACCATGAAGGGACCTTGGGTAATTAATCAATGTGAAGAGTACTTAAAGTTTTTTTTCCAG
>CAIGQW010054354.1:8336188-8339491 GCA_903798125.1 Danio choprae
TCCCCTGCTATTCAATTTAGTCAGGACACTCTTCCACCCCCCAATCACCCCCGTTCTTCACTTTAGTCCGCGACACTACCACTAACCTCACCCCCACCCGCTCTTCAACTTTCGACAACCCAACCACCCGCCCCTTTAACTTTAATTGACAAAACCACAATGTTATGATAATATAATATATATAATATATATATGGAAAGTCAATTAAGTTGCATTACCAAAAACAGACATTAAATTTAAGTGACAATCATTAAAAAAAATATTCATATAAATAATATTAATATTTGATGGTAATATTCTGTTTCTTACAGGACAGCTGTTGTTTCATCAGGTTTGCAGACTGCGGCTCCATCAGGTGTTTGTTGGGCTGACCCTGTATTGATTCGCTCTCTCTTTTTCCGAGTAACCCTTCGAGCAGCAGCAGATCCGCCATCCAGAGCTTTATCTGAAGAGCTGACACTGGATGCAGACGCCTGCTTTTCTGTCTGCTCCGCGTCTTTAAGATCTGCTGGATGATCTGAGAGCTGGACAGTAGGGTTGGAGTCCTCACACTGCTTTTCTGAAGACGCCTCAGAGGATTTACAGGAGCCTCTCTTACCCTGTAACAAAGCGAATTACAGTTTGGACAGATTTAAAATGTCAGCAGAAAAGCCACATATTTAAAAGCCACATTTTATGTTTTAAAGGAAAAGCGGATTTCTTTAAAGTCCAAAGATCCATTAGTGACCATCTCCCCCTCATTAGGATAGGACGTTAGTCTTGTTTTTGAATCTGCCACTATGCTAACACATAGGCACTTGTAGCTCCGCCCTCTTTTGAAAAGAGCACAATCTCATTTGAATTTAAAGCGACAGTCACCAAAATGCCACAATTTACCTCAAAGCCTAAAAGGGTCAGTTTCAAAGAGGTATAAAACATTATTTGTGTGGTATTTTGAGCTCAAACTTTACATAACCTCTCTAGTTATGTTCACTGAGTTTAATGGGTGTAAAACATGAGTAACGTTTACTTACATGTGGGACCCACTTCCCGCCGAGGTGTTGCCCACAGTCTGGACAAAATGGCGGTTTGTGACGGGTGACGTATGAAAACATACACCCGGGTGTGGTGCAGTTGCCCCGTCCTCTCCGTGTGTATTTGATGGGCTGATAACACAACAGATGTCAGAGATGTTGTTCATGCATATTCAGCTGAAGTCAAAATTATTAGCTCTCCCCATTTTCAAATATTTCCCAAATGATGTTTAACAGATTCAGGAATTTTTCACAGTATTTCATATAATATTTTTTCTTCTGGAGAAAGTCTTATTTGTTTTATTTCGGCTAGAATAAAAGCAGTTTTAAATTATCAATATCAATATTGTGTCAATATTGTCAATATTATTAGCCTCCTTAAGCAATAATTGTTTTCGATTGTCTCCAGAACAAACCACTGTTATACAATGACTTGCCTAATTACCCTAATTAACCTAGTTAAGCCTTTAAATGCCACTTTAAGCTGAATACTAGTCATCATGGCTGAGATAAAAGAAATCAGTTATTAGAAATGAGTTATTAAAACTATTATGTTTAGAAATGTGTTGATAAAAATCTTCTCTCTGTTAAACAGAAATTGGGGAAAAATATACAGGGGGCAAATAATTATGCATGCAATACAAATGGGGAAAAAGGAAAGCACCAATCATATTTCTAGACTGCGATGCAGCTTGGGTTACACAGGTTTACATAAATCAGGTTCTAAACATTTTGTAATTGTATTTAAATTATATTACTTTTTATTAAAAATCTGAATACATATATATACTTTTATTAAGGATAACATCACTTTATATTATTCACACAATGACAGTCAATTAATTATAATAATACACGTTCCTTTCTAGAAACAAATATAATGTATGAAATACTGTTTAGCAGTGATTAATCACAGTACAGAATCATCATGTACAATGATTTTTGCGGTCAATGCTTCTGAATTTAAAGACAAATTACGAAATAAAAAATAAGCAAGTTAGGTAAAAAAGTAATCCAATGGTTACCCAAAAGTAGTCAGATTACATTAAGTAATCTAGGTTACATTTACTGCAATTTTCAGCATGGCATTATTTAATCAGTAACAGACTAAAGATTGTGGTAAAATACCAAGTATATAACTAGTATATTACCCTATATAGCTAAAATAATATAGAGAAACGCAACTCTGTCTAGCATGCATTTTTATTTTAGTTACTTTAAAAAGTAAATGAATAATGTGCATAATTCTAAAAAAAAAGTTGATTTTACTTAAAGATAAAAGCGATTAAACCCGTTGTAACTTGAAGCTGTTCAATTGACTTAACTTAATTTTTATAATTATGCACATTATTCATTCACTTATTAATTTTAAGGCCAAAAGTTTACTCTAAGTCAACCAATTGTTTTAAAAGTAAAAGGTTTTTTTAAGTAGTCAACTAATCACTTTTTAGTGTACCCACTAGAGCACCAACAGTTAAATACTGAACTTTTTAAAGCAACCCAAACCTAGAGCAGAAGCAAGGCTGGATATCATGTAGAGCAGAATTAAATGTGAACCACTGTGCTCAAAGAAACACCAGAATCATAATATATTCATGAAATAAATGTATTTAGAGTTTTCTTTTTTAACTCTTGCGATTGAAATAAACTGAAATCCATATAAATACAGAAAAGTCCCACTGACCAGTTTAAAGGAGGGTTTTGGTTCTGTCTTTACAGTGCTCATCAATGGAAACATCATGATTGGGCTGGCCGTGTTGATCACTTTATTCTCCACAAGGCCCTGAAAAACACCATACAGAACATAAATAATGTCAAAACATTGAATGTGACTTCAGCGGTCCATCTGTAATCATACGGAGGGTCAGAGAGCTCCAGGATTTCATTTAAAATATCATAGGTTTTTGTGTCTGAAGATGAACGAAGGTCTCAGGAGATTGGAAAACATAAAGATGAGATTGTAATCGTTTATGCTACAGAAATATGCTCTCTGTGTATACTCGAACTGAAAATGTTTACAAATAATAAAGTATATTTTTTAAAAGTGCAAAAGCTGGTTTAAAGGGATAGTTCACCCAAAAATGAAAATTTACTCACCTTCAAGTAGACCCAAATCCTTTACGACTTCTTCTGTTGAATACAATTGAAAATGTTTTGAAGATAGCTGGACACCTGTAGCCATTGACTTCCACAGTAGGAAAAAACAAATACTAAGGATGTCTATGGTTACCGGTTTTCAGCTCTCTTCGAAATATCTTCTTTTGTGTTCAACAGAAGAAAGAAACTCAAA
>CAIGQW010054354.1:8339501-8347001 GCA_903798125.1 Danio choprae
CTTCGAAATATCTTCTTTTGTGTTCAACAGAAGAAAGAAACTCAAACTGGTTAGGAACAGGTAAAAACAGGCGATTAAATGATGACAGAATTTTCATTTCTGGCTGAACTATCCCTTTAACCTTATACTAGCATGGTGTACCTAATAAAGTGTCCAGTAAATGTAAATAATCAAACAGCTGACCTGATTGGGTATTATAGCAACCAGATGAGTGGCTTCTGCTTTGATCTGAGGCATCAAAGCTCCAGCATCTCCTCCATTCTCCACAGACACCGAAACATCACCATAACACACTCCAGTCTCCTTCTTCTTCACAGTTTTGTCGAGACTCGTAATTTTTTCACAGATGCTGGTGTTCTGGGCTGCGTCTGCACTGAGGGCCTGGATGGCGATGCACTGCTCTGTCAGCTCCACCTCACTGCCCAGAGTCATGGGGGACACCAGAGTCTCCTGCACAGGGGTTCCAGGAGCTCCGTCCACCAGCACATCCACATCCACACCCTTACCCTCAGTCTGATCTCCTCCCGCTGTGGGACTCTTGGGCAGGAGCACATAATTGGCCCTCGGGAGAATCTTCCGGAATCCTGGGACGTCCTGAGAGGAAGCAGCTGCTGATTGGCTGCTCTGAGAAAAAAAGAGATGTAAAATTAGTCAGTCGATGATATGCACTTAAAAACTATACAAGCAGACCCTTTTGTGTGTTTGTTTGTTAAGATAAATATAATGTGTTATTTATTTTTAGAGTAAAATATAACTTTGAAATATTTTATTATGAATTTAATTAATTTAGAGCGATTTAAAAAAAATATTTGCTCCATATTTGCTTTGCATTTTTGCAGGTGGTCATTTTTTATGATGATGCATCAATGAGACTACAAAAAAAACATTAGTTATTTATAATTTAATTACATTAAATCAGCAATTAGCTATATTAATGGAAAAATCTTTTCAATTTTATCATTCAATCATTTCTTTTCTCAATCATTATTCTTCAGAATAATGTAAAAATTTGTGAAAATAAACAACTTACAAAAATATACATGTATGCATAATATTAAATAAAATATTTGAACTTAATGTATAATAAAAATTATTCCAGGAGATATCTTTTAAAAATGCCCAATAATATATTTTCTGATATAATATAATTCATATATAATTTACATTTATTATTAAGAATAACAATAACAATAATAATTAAAATATTAATAATAATAATAATAATATAAATAATAAACATAATATTGAATTAAATATTTAAATATTTTACAATGATTATTATGTTTTATTATTATTATTATTATTATTATTATTATTATTATTATTATTACATAATATAATTAATTATTTTTGCATATTTTTATATTTTATTAAATAATGTTAAATATTGTTAAATAAAATATTACATATGTGTTATTATAATACAAAATATATAGTATTAGAGATATATGGTCATTAAAAAAGGCAGATGTTTTGCAGTACAACAAATATGCAGGGCAAATATGGAGCTTTTTTCCTTCAAACACTATTATTAAAATTATTTTTATTATTATTATTATTAGCATTATTAAATAGTAGCATTATTATTATTAAAGTACTGTTATAATATTGTTACTAACAATTACTTTATAGCTTTTATAATATTTCACTGTAAAATAAAACAAGTATTTATTTAAAAAGTAATAAATTAATTTAGTGCTGTCAAAAATTAAAATGCGCGATTAAACACATCCCAAATAAATATAAATTAATAAATAATATATATAAATTAAATATTTAATCTAATACAAATTATTATATATATTATATATGTGTGTGTCAATATTTTGGTTTTGTGTTTTATATATACACAATATGTATACACAGCGAGTACACACACATTATATAAATACAAACTTTTATTTTGGATGCAAGTAACTGCGCTTGACAGCATTATAATTATATTATCATTTTTACAGTAACAAAAAACAAAACACTAAATTTACCCTGAATTCTCACAAATAAACAACATACAAAAATATACATACATGCATAAAATGTCATTTATAGACATACAAATGTCATTTATAAAATACAATTATAGACTTACAGGGTCGACTCCATCTTTCTCCATGCGCGCTCTCTCCAGGTAATATCCCCGGTCGGCCACATTCAGCCTCTTCCAGCTGTCACTGATGCATTTGTTGATCTCAGACTGAGGCAGATCTGGATGCTCCTGCTGGATCCTCTGATGCACGTCGAAGTAATACAGCAGGTATGCAGATCTGTGACAGAAAGCAGAGCGTTTCTGCAGCTCAAACATACAGTAAAGGCTCAACAAAGCTCAGTTTACTAGATCAACATCTACCTGGGCTTCTTGGGTTTGTCCGAGTTCTCCACGCTGCCTTTGCTCTTGCGTTTCTTCTTGGGTGAAGGAAGCTCCAGAAGCGTGTAGCAGCTCTCCACCTCCATCTCCCCATAGATAGCCTCCATCTCTGACTAAAAAACATACACGTAGACATACAGTTGAAGTCAAAATGATTCGCCCTCTTGTGATTTCTTTTTCAAGTATTTCCCAAATTATGTTGAACAGATTCAAGACTTTTTCACAGTATTTCCTATAATATTTTCTTCTGGAGAAAGTCTTATTTGATTTATTTCGGCTAGAATAAAAGCAGTTTTTAATTTTTTTTAATTTATTTTAAGGTCAATATTATTAGCCCCCTTATGCAATATATTTTTTTCCGATTGTCTACAGAACAAACCACTGTTGTACAATGATTTGCCTAATTACCCTTACTTACCTAATTAAGCCTTTAAACGTCACTTTAATCTGAATACTAGTATCTTAAAAAATATCTAGTCAAATATTATGTGCTGACATCATTCATATGAACCCACAGCTAAAGTGGTTAGCCGATTTCACAGTGTGTGCAGGCATGTGAGTGTTTTATTTCCTCCTGTGTGTATGTGTAAAATTGCTTATTGTTGACGCATTGCCTTACATTTGTATATTACCATTACTATAGTAAAACTGTGGTTGGTGTTGTAAAACCATAGTTCATTTGCATTTACCGTGGTCAACTATGGTAACCCCAAATTAACCATGTTTTTGCAACACCAACCACAGTTTTACCATGGTATCTGTAGTAAAACTGTGGTTATAAAATGGAAGTCTTTTAGTCAATGCCCCAAAAAGAAATGATTACTTCAAATTTACTATAAAAAAACATGCTTAATTTTTGTCAGGATACTTGATTCTAATGAACATATGGTTTTACTACGGAACGTGGTATTATCGTGACATTGGTTTGAACATACACAGAAACATATATGTGATTTTAACAGCAGTTTATCCATATGAACCCACAGCTAAACGGGTTTGCAGATTTCAGAGTGTGTGTGCAGGCATGTGAGAGTGTGTTTCATGTGTGCTTATTGTTGACGCATTGACTTCCATTTGTATATTACTATTACCATAGTAAAACTTTGGTTGGTGTTGTAAAACCACAGTTAATGTGTTAACCGTGGTCAACTATGGTAACCCCAAATTAACAATGGTTTTGCAACACCAACCACAGTTTTACCATGGTATCTGTAGTAAAACTGAGGTTATAAAATTAAAGTGTCTTAGTCGATGCCCCA
This sequence comes from Danio choprae, assembly GCA_903798125.1. Taxonomy (NCBI): domain Eukaryota; kingdom Metazoa; phylum Chordata; class Actinopteri; order Cypriniformes; family Danionidae; genus Danio; species Danio choprae. Next base: position 8,343,126 of record CAIGQW010054354.1, read on the forward strand.
AAAAGAAATGTTTGCTTAAAATTTACAATAAAATAATGGGTAATTTTTGTCAGGGTACTTGATTCTAATGAACTTATATGGTTTTTACTACGGAACGTGGTATTATCGTGACATTGGTTTGTTAATAATATAAGTATTAATAAGTTACCACTGACACAAATGCATGTAAACAGAAACACTGAACGCATCACGTGACACTCCTTCAATAGCAAACATACACAAATAGAGACATATATGTGATTTTAACAGCAGTTTATCAGTATGAACCCACAGCTAAACTATTTAGCAGATCTCGGAGTGTATGTGCAGGCATGTGAGAGTGTGTTTTATTCCCTCCCGTGTGTGTGTGTGATGTCGCTTATTGTTGAGTGCGGATACTGACTGTCTGCGGCCAATGAGCGCGTGTCTTATTGAAGACTTACCCGAAGGAGCGCAGGATCGGTCCAAGTCTAGTCGAATTTGTCAGCACACCGGCGGGGAAGCCGTGGGATCCACCATACGGATCATGTGCGTGCGAGGAGTGAGAGTTGAGCCGGTGTTTAAGCGTGTGTTTCCCGCAGAATAGTGCGGTAAAATGGCGGAGGAGAGATCTGATGAACGACTGGAGGCCCAATGAGAGTTTGATCCACGAATGAGTACGAGCTTTAATTCGCCCCTGTGCTTTTTAACCGCTGTTTATGCACATTTTCCTTCAATATGATTGTTTTGTTTCGTTAAGTGTATGCAAAAAAACCTAATTTCTGCAGTTAAACTCTTGTTTCCCGGGAGATATAAAGTTGTTGTGTTCCCTCAGTGGCCGCTTGGTGGCTCGGAGAGCTAAATCATGGATTCCATTAAAATCCTAAGACATTCATGTCGCGTTGGTGACGTGCATCTTAGAATAAAAAAATATCATCTCTTATACTTATTTATTACAGTCACGATTTCATTATACGCTAATAGAAATCAACAAGTTTCTAATAAAACGATAACAAAACTGCAGGTCGCTGTGACTATGAGTTACAGTGATTGGTCAATAACAAACAGCGATGAGAAAAGAAACAGGTATCGCATGACATAATCTCTCCCACAACATTTATATTAACAGTAGTGAATAATGACACTGAAAACTAATAATGCTAATAACGGTTAGAGTTACATAGATATGCATTTGGATGTTGTATTTATTAGCATTTAAGAATACAAGTAACAAAACTTTCGAGTCGCTAAACTTTGCCTGTTGTTGGAAGCTCTAATCGCCATTTGAACATACTTTTATACGCATTTTATGCGTTATAATGAAAATAAATATGTTCAGAAGCATTTACAGAGTAAATATATTGTTTTAAGGCGTGAGTAGTTGTAGTTCGAGCATATCATCGTTCAGACCAGATGAGTCGACTGCAGATCGAGTCGTTTGTCATTTCTGCAGTATGGCGGAGGACAAGGTGAGAGAGGGTCTGTTTTATACTGAATTAAAGTACAAATAAGACGAAAATATGTATTTCGCATATATATAATAATTTCTCTATCAGTGTGTCCCGCTGGTTGTTCATTAGAGCTGTTGCGAAGCTTTATTTGAGTTGTGTAAAGTCACTGCTGTGTTTGTGAACTCTTGGCATTTGACTTGGCATCTGTCACAGAAAGCGAAACATCGATCATAAAACTCGATAATAAGACTTAAAGTGCCCAGAAATGTGCACGATTAATCGAAATAAAACAACCGGGAAGTGGCTTAATCATGCCGTTATAAAAATCATTCGCTATAATATAATAAATAAAGCAAATATAATCCAATTAAGACAAGCATAACAATCAGTATTGTGATGTATAATCTAAATCAAGTCATTATTATGTTATTATTAACTCTTATTTTACTGTGAAATGTTTTATATATAGTTATAAACAGTCATTATTTCATATACATACTGCTAAAAATCTCATGTGAGTAGAATTAATAATGATTATTATTATTATCCTTTTTGTTGTTATTATCATCATTATTATTTAGATTGTATCAGGGAAATAATGCTGTTTACTTTCCTCTCAGATCATGCAGCACTACTATTGTGACTTTGAATAGTCAAGCATAAATAAACTAAATAGCAATATGACAATGATTTTAAAAAGCACTGGTACTGTGTAATTTTAAGTAAAATGATTGTTTTATTTATCTTAAATATTTTTCTTTACTGTAAAATATTACTAAGGTAGCACATTTGTGTTGTTTTTAATGAATATTTATAATTTTAGTCAATTATTATCATCAACGTCATTTTGACAAAGGTGGATATAATATTTTTAGATCTAATTTAAGTTGTGGTTTATTCAATGATGTAAAATCAAGTCATTATTATAAATATGTTATAAATATTATATAGATTAATAATATAGATTATATAAATTATAATATAAATATTATTAATTTTGTTATCATTCATTTTTATTTTACACTTGCATATTATAAATATAGTTGTAAAAAAGTATTAATATTATTTCATATTTCAATGTTATTTCATAGACATATTGCAAAAATCTCAAATGCAAAAAATGTTTGTATTATTAATAAAAAATATTATTATTATTATTATTCAGATTGTATCAGGGCTATTCTCCCCACATCATGCAGCACTACTACTGTTTGCTGTGGCATTTTGATTAAGCAAATATAAATAAAATAAATAAATAAATACGACATTGATTTTAAAAGGCATTGGTACTGTGATAAAATAAAATTTAAAATTACAAAGTTTATTTAAAACAAAAAGGTTTTTATCTTAAATGTTTTGTTACAGTGAAATATCACAAAGGTAACACGTTTATTTATTTATTTTTATTTTTTATAATTTCAGTAAATTATTATCATCATCATTATAGCAAATGTGAATTTTTTTAGATCTAATTTAAGAATTAAGATTTTGATTTAAATGAATTAAATTAAGAGGTTTATTTAAATTACCAACGCTTCTGAAGTTATCAGGTGGAAAAAATACAAAATACTTGTAATGAAAATGAGTGAAACATGACCCAGATTTATTTTTTATTTTTAATCTGTGTGTTCTGATGTGTCTCAGGATCCAGTGACCCGACTGAAGGATCTTGCTCATCTCAAAGACCAGCTGGAGGAGATCCAGAAGAAGGTGGAGAATGAGGTTCAAGCTGGAGTCCCACAGGTACCACAACAGAAACAGCTATTACTGAGAAACTAATGCTGACTTTGTGATGCCATCCTGATCATTCATTTGGTTTTGGCCAGTAGTGAATATGCTTGTAATAAATAATCAACACAAAAATGACCTTACTTATAAAACTATTTACATTCCTACCAGAGTTTCTGTTTGATCATTTTTAAAGCATTTGACATTTAATTTTAATTTTAAGAAGAAAAAAAAGTATTAAAAATTGTACAGTAGAAGACAGAATTATTTAGCTGTCCTCTGAAACTTTTATTATTTAATTATAATTATTTTTTAAATTATATTATTATAATTTAATGTTTGTTTTAACACATTTCTAACCATAATTGTTTTAGTACTAATTTCTAATAACTTTTATTTTCTTTTTTCTTTCCCATGATTACAGCATATAATATTTTATTAGTTTTTGTAAATTTAGCAAGCATTCAGCCTTAAATGCAGTTTAAAGGCTTAATTAAGTTCACTATGCAAGTTAGAATAATTAAGAAAGTCCATTGGACAACAGTATTTTGTTCTGTAACCAATCAAAAAATAATAATTCCTACGGCGTCTAGTAATATTGACCTGAGCAGTTTTTAAATATATTTTTATTCCATCCAAACTAAAAGAAATACCACTTTCTCCAGGAGAAAAATATAAGGAACCTTTTATAAATATAAAAACGGTTGTGTATTTTATTTTCTATAAAATTCTGATTATT
>CAIGQW010054354.1:8352001-8358397 GCA_903798125.1 Danio choprae
TGTGTGCCATATGCTTCACTTGTAGAAAATCACGTTATTTTTCATATATCTTACTTTGATTATGTACAGCTACTCAGCTAACATGAAAACCACTGTCATATTTCCTAGTTCCTCTGAAAGGCCCGCCCTCAAGAGGCTCTGATTGGTCCGCTAACATAATGTGCTGTGATTCGCGGATTGGCTCTACGTCACTCCCCTACAAGCGCGCGCTTTTGCGCTGTGTAAACAGTCCAGTCAGAGAAGCTGTTAGCAGCGTTAGCTGCCTGAATCAGACAGAAATGAAGAGCACACAGCTCACGTCTGCTCTCTAAAATAAAAGTGTCTTTCACATATATTCGGAATAAGCATGTGTAAGTAATATGAAACGCTCATATCTTTTGCGAATTATTTATTTAAGAAACATTAAAGTGTGACAAACATGAAAAGAAATGTAAGTAGGTAAGGGGGCAAACACGTTTTCACACCACTGTATGTACATATTTAATTTGCCACGCTTGTAAAGTGCTGCAAATGTTTAGAAAATACACCCGGAAAGTGCTTCAGTTTGACTTTGGAAAAGGAGCAATTTATGCAAATGTCAACTTTGCCATGAAAAAATGAAATTCTCACCAAAACAGCGAAACCATTTCTGGGTTTTTATGTAGGCTTGTATTTTACAGTGCTTGTAAAATGTCTCTGTCAATGTTTTCAAACAATTATATTTGATTTACCAAAGTCACACAAGTGGCAACTTCACATCTGTCACATCCATAACGGAGACTTTCCCTCATAAATGCGAAAATATCAAATCAAATCAAGCATGTTTGTTCCATAGAGAGCAACTCTTATTCTCTTGATTAGCATTATTTCTATTGGGTTGTGCAGTTTAATTCACAGAAAGTCTACAATGCGTGTTGTATACTGTAAACTCGCAGACGTTTTTGGTCACATCCATAACGCATGTTTGTTTCCCTCATTTAAAATCTAAAGAATGTTCACAGATTGATATTTTTCTGATCCCTTAACTCTGTGGTTAGTAGTTTGGGAAAATATAAACAGATGTGTCAATATAATGCTAACATACTTTCTCTGTGGATTTATGTTTTGAGTTTTTACTGCAAATGTCACATCCGTAATGCTGGAATTGCTCAACCCTGTATTTGACCCCTGTTCGTGTCATTCAGTGGGATTGAGATGTTTTGCGGAGCTGCTGGATTTCCTCATGGAGCTGCAGGTTTTGTGAGGACAGATGAACCGCGTCCTGAATGGCATCTATCAGCAGAGTCCTGTATCTGCTCTCCGACATCCTCTTCTGCTCCTCCAGAACATCACGAAATGCCCTGAACACCTGCAGTAACGCAAACACAGCACAAAAACACACACATCTGATTAATAATACACTAGACCACAGCTGTCAAAGCCAGTTCCTGGAGGGCCGCAGCTCTGCACAGTTTAGTTCCAACCCTAATTAAACACACCTGATCAAACTAATTGAGTCCTTCAGGCTTGTTTGAAACCTACAGGTAATTGTGTTGAAGCAGGGTTGGAGCTAAACTGTGCAGGGCTCCGGCCCTCCAGGAACTGGCTTTGACACCTGTGCACTAGACAGTCCTTTAAAGATTTTACAAGTCCAATAGTTCTTGAGTTCAATAAAAGCACGTTTTTTTTTCAGGAGTTTTGTGTATTTTCATTAAAACACAAGAACTGAAGCAAATAATGCCATATTTTTTGAGAAAAGCCTTTGTGGAATCAGTCATTATATATTCTGTCTTTCCCACATCTGGAAGAGTTACGGTGTGAAGAAGCTCCAAAGATGTATACCACCCAGACTGTTGCATTCCTAGAGTGAAGCGTGGGGGTGGATCAGTGATGGTTTGGGCTGCAATATCAAAGCATTCCCGAGGCCCAATACTTGTGCTAGATGGCGCATCACTGCCAATCACTACCTAACAATTCTGGAGGACTACCTAATGGGTCAAACATTATATCCTGAAGGCAGTGTCATGTATTAGAAAAATAATGCATCAATACACACAGTAAGACTGGTGACAGAGCGGTTTGATGAACATGAAAGTGAAGTTGAACATCTCCCATGGCCTGCACAGTCACCAGACCTAAATATTATTGAGCTACTTTAGGGTGTTTTGGAGGAGCGAGTTAGGAAAGGTTTTCCTCCACCAGCATCACGTAGTGACCTGGCCACTATTCTGCAAGAAGAGTGACTCAAAATCCCTCTGGCCGATGTGCAGGACTTGTATATTATATTATCTTATGTACATATAGATATATTATATTCATCCCTTTTAACACTCCCGTTTTTTTCCCCAGGAGTCTCCTGTATTTCACACCCATCTTTTGCCACTTGTTTATTTCTTCCGGAAAAATCCCATAATTCAGATCTGTCTGAGTTTGTTTTTTGTTTTTTTACTTCTGTCGAACACAAAAGAAGATATTTAGAAAAATGTTAAACTGGTAGCCATTTACTTCCTTAGTATTTAGTACCTCCCAATTCCATTCATATTACTCACATTGCTACTATATAGAACTTATGCAAATGTAGTACCTATACGAGTAGTAGGCGATTTCGGAGGCAGACGGGTTTTTTTGTTTATCCATTTTTTATGTTTTACCTAATATTGATGTTGTTTCTTAATATTTGTTTGTGAAGCACTTTGAGTTGCATGTATGTAGGAAAAATTGATGAATCCTTTTCACATGACGCATGTACATTTATATGTATTCATCTATGTATTATCATCTTGGCATCAAATTACAAAGAACGAATTACCGCTTATGCGAGGTGTTTGTATTACAGTGTCTATGGGGCAGGACGGTAAATTTGACGATGTTCTCTCTTCTGACTGACGTTATCAGTCTCAAACAATTTTTTTTTCCTTTTTCTGAAAGTCATTATAACACCATCGTGGAGTTTTTGTTTTATTATTTCAGCAAATGGGATTGTAAAAAAGTAATTTGTTGTACGCTCTCATTCACTGCGCTCTAAGTTCACACATCTATGACGACTTATGCTGCTGAGGCACCCAGAAATTTGAAAAGGGTCCATTAATATCATTCATTCATTTTCATTTCGGCTTAGTCCCTTTATTAATCTGGGGTTGCCACAGCGGAATGAACCGGCAACTTATCCAGCATATGTTTTACGCAGCGGATGCCCTTCCAGCTGCAACCCATCACTGGGAAACATCCACACACTCTCATTCACACACATACACTACGGACAATTTAGCTTACCCAATTCACCTATACCGCATGTCTTTGGACTTGTGGGGGAAACCGGAGCACCCGGAGGAAACCCACGCCAACACGGGGAGAACATGCAAACTCCACACAGAAACGCCAACTGACCCAGCCGAGGCTCGAACCAGCGACCTTCTTGCTGTGAGGCGAACATGCTACCCACTGCACCACCGTGAGGCCCTCCATTCATATTATTATTATTATTATTGCTAAATTTAATTTGAATTCAACAGAAAGTAAGTGGTGTGTTTGTTGACCTGCAGACTCTCTTCTCTGAGGAGGTTGAGCTCCTGCTGGTGTCGCTGGTTCTGCTCCTCCAGATCTGCATACGCCTGCTGGTTCTCCCTGCCCAGAGTCTCCATCTGGAGGACCAGGACGAGTCTCTCTCTGCGCAGGTACGACATCTCTCCCTCTACACCTCCAGCCTGCACACGCAAACAGAGGCGATCAAACATTGAAGAAGCTTTTTAATCTCAAAAAGTGCATAGTAAACACATACAACTAAGTGAATTATACAGGCCTCTATGAAGCTACTATGGTGTGTCTTGAGAAAACCGGTGCTGTGTGTAAGATGAGGGGTCATGTGTAGAATCAACATTATGAAGAGCTTACTGGAGAATGATTGTATCCGAATTATTAGCCCTCCTGAATTATTGCTGTCTAGTATCTGACATGTCCCGCCCCCAGTGCTTCACATTTTGATGCGCTTGAGTTTAACCACTCTCACTGGCAGAGCTGTAATAAAACAAAAAAACTATTGGCTGTTTTTTAAAAGGGGAGGAGCCAGTTTATTTCCCGCCCTCTCTTCGCGTTTTAGTTGAGATTACGTCAAACATCGAATAAAATAGACACATTTCAAAGCACTTCACGGGACTTTTAAAGGTGCAGTATGTAAGTTTGACACCCAGTGGTTGAACTAGGTATTGCACTCCTGGTTCAAAACACAAGGAAGCGCAGGTTGTCAGATTGACGACACCAACAGGAGTGTGCCTGACTATCGAGCCGAAACGCTGATTTAAGGCTGATTTAAATCGTGTTATAAATAAAAGCAACGGCACGCCTAGAAGGAATATTTTCCATATTAAAAGGAGTTTTTGTCCTAACCAACACTTATTTTAGAAATGTCTGAAAACTGACCATGATCACCTCAGGTACACCTCATGTGCTTTATTCAGTGTTAAATGCTACCAATGTGAGTTTGAATGCCATTTTACATGACATAAGGCTACGTTTACACTGCAGGCAAATGTGGCCCGAATCTGATTTTTTTGGCCACATGTGACTCGGATCTGTTTTTGTCTTGACAGTGTGAACAGCCCAAACCGCATGGAGTCTGATCTTTTCAATTCTGATTTGTGCCCCGTTTGCACTGCCAGTTAAATGTGTTTGCAGTTCAATCTGCGGCCGCTCATTAACCCTTGATGAGTTCACTACACACCAGTGATCAGAGAGACACGCACCGCACCGCACATCTCATTAATAACATATCATCACAAAACACGTATTTTAGGCTTCAAACGCTGAAATGCACATTAGTACTAGAAAAACGACCATTTAGAGTTCATAAAAAAACTCAGCGGTTGTCTGTGGAAAAAGTCAATAATCAGGCTTATTATTAAACGGGCTTATTCACTTCATACAGTACACACATTGTGTGCATAATTAGACATTTTGTGCTGTGCGTAGTTGTACTTTTGCGCATGCGGGTCAGTTTAGGACCATGATCTGTTCACACTGGAAATCTGATATTGGCCACATTTACAACAACAGTGTGAACAGTTATGCAAAAAATCTGATTTGAGCACTAAGCCTCGGAGTGTGAACGTAGCCTTATTGCCATACTACTGAAAGCAGCAGCAGCAGCAGCAGATAGTTCACCTCAGATCTTGAAAATAAAAAAGCATTTAAAATTGAACTGAGAACTGAAGTAATGCAAACCATATCAGTGATTCAGCATCTGCATTTAATAATGTTAAAGAGGTTTAATATGTATTAATTAGATCATAAACCTTACTATTTGGTGAGTGAGTGCATATTCTGTGCTTCTGAATGGCTGTATTTAAATTTCTGTCGTGTTTCGTCTGGTGCAAACAGCCAAATTGCTTATCACTGCAAATCTCTTCACTTAGCGTGTTGTTAGGACACGGGGTTACAATGTAACCTGCTCACCTAATGTTATGTTTGTAATATTTATATTATTTGCTAATTAATAACCTTGTGGAACTCTAAATCTGCGTCTCATTTCGGAGTCTGCTACTGTCCACCAGAGGTCGAATCTTGGTCACGGGCGCATGCTTTGAGAGCCTTTCTGAATGAATGAATGAATGAAATACGCTTTCCACCAAGGCAACCCGGGGTGTTAAAATATAATTGGCTAAACTGGCATTCGGGCGGGTTAAAGGGTCCAAAACAAAGACAGCATTCCAGCACTTTAGTGTTGTTTTTCAGATAAACAACTTCTTAAATATCTGTCAAAAACTTACATACAGCACCTTTAAGGAAACTGTGGTAAAAGCCCAGCTGCTTTAATATGCAAGCGCTGCTGGTCTAATGTTCTCTTCGCTGTTTACTGTATACAGAATGTGTTGTGTCTTGTTAGATGTACACCTGCTCCTCCTGTAGCTCTCTCTCCATCTTCATCAGTTCATTCTCAATCAGTCTCTCGTGAGTCTCTCTCAGTCTCGCTCTTCGCTCCAGGATTTTCTCATAATCCACCTGTGAAACGCACAAATACACACACACTTTCAAACAGCTGCTGCTTTCTTTATAATTAGTTACAGTTGAAGTCAGAATTATTAGCCCCTCTGTATTTATTATTATTTTTATTTCCCAAATGAGCAGGGAACAGAGCAGGGAATTTTTCACAGTATTTCCTATAATATTTTTTCTTCTGGAGAAAGTCTTATTTGTTTTATTTTGGCTAATTTGTAAAGACCATTTTAAGGTCAATATTATTAGGCAGCTTATCTACAGAACAAACCACTGTTATATATACAATGACGTGCCTAATTACCCTAGTTAAGCCTTTAAATGTCACTTTAAGCTGAATACTAGCATCTTGAAAAATATCTAGTCAAATATTATGTACCGTCATCATGGCAAAGATAAAAGAAATCAGTTATTAGAAGTGAGTTATTAAAACTATTATGATTAGAAATG
>CAIGQW010054354.1:8407965-8421307 GCA_903798125.1 Danio choprae
ACACACACACACACACACACACACACACACACACACACACACTTGTTTTTGTACTTTTTTCTATCATCCTACACCAACCCAAGATTCCATTGGAGGCGCGCGGCTTGTGCCCGCATGAAGGGAGCGCTCAGCTTCATACTTTGTATGGAATATTCACATTTCTACTCTGGTTCAAAAAGAAAAATACAAAATGAAAATACCAAGCAATCTTGTAATATAGTTGATCAAAAGACAGAGGTTCAGCAGCCTTTGACTACATTTGTTCTCTTTAAAAGGGAAACACTTAGCTAATATGTAGTCAAAGGCTGCTGAACCTCTGTCTTAGTCCAAAGAGAAATGAACTATTGTTTGTTTTTTATTATTATTATGTGTTGTATTATTTGGTTACTGAGCAGCAATAAATAACACTTTCAAATATAAGGAGTTTATTCATAAACTAATGTCGAGAGGAGCACGTGCTTATGATTGACTGCAGCTGGTCCCGCTTTAGCTAATGCACAATCCACCAATCAGACGATTCCTAAATCGCTATAAATAACCAAAGTATCTCACCTTAGCCATCTTCGTCCCGAAGAATCCCTCCTTCCACCCCTACTCCTCCCCTTTTCCTCGACAGGGCGGCACGGAGGCCCGGGGGTTAGCACCGTCGCCTCACAGCAAATGTCACAGGCTCAAATCTCACCCGACCAAGTGACATTCCTGTGTGGAGTTTACATGTTCTCCCCGTGTCCGCGTGGGTTTTCCCTGGGTCCCCCCGGTTTCCTCCCACAAGCCAAAAAACGGGCAACATAAGTAAATTGACCAAAGCCAAATTGACGCCATAGACGAGCTATCAATCAGCTACATTTCTCTCCACAAGTATTCATAATTTACATTCACCATTAACAAGCGGGGGAGTTCTCGAGACCTACCTGAGATCAAACTCCCCTCTCGCCCCGCAAACGGGAGGGAGCCCCGGGCTCGAGGTTCTCATGAGCTCAGGGCTCTCTCCCGGGAAAGCATGCCAAACTCGCTTTTACATTCAATAATCAGCTAAGTGTGAACTCTTGAAACTAGTGGTGTTTTGAAATTAATGATTGCATAATAATCGTGATAACCGTGAACATTCTCATTGACTGTCTGTGTCTCTGTCAGTCTCAGGTGTTTTTGAGGAACTACTACAGCGATGGCAACATTAAGCTGTATAAACTGCTGTATAAAATGGGTCAGACGGTGCCCGGCTGGCTCAGACAAGAGCTTCTCCACAACAGATAATAGGCTCTGTCATGACGGTGGTCTTTAACTCACTAATACAGTTCTGTAAGTATTCAAAGGCCAGTATTTACGAACAGATTCTGATTTCCACAGACACTGGATCAGAAACCAGCAACTAAAATGAACTTGAAGATCGTCCTGCTGTGATGAAGACACGAGTGATCGTGACACTTCGAACTAAATGAAAGACTTTTTAAATGAAACTGAATTTGATACAGACCGTCTATGGTTTTATAAAGGTCTGCGATGGATATCTGCATTTCTATTTCACAGCTGCCTTTTCCTATTTTTACATGTCATCGTAAACTGAAGGACTTTCTTCGTCGAGCTCCAATATTTCATTCATAATACATTGAACATATCTTTTATTCTGTGATGCTTTACAAGACAAACGGATTGATTTTTTAATGTTTCAGATGAGGAAGACGTGCAGGTTTACACAATATGAATGTGAGTAAATTATTGTTTTTGGTTAAAAGTTGCAGCTCACAAGCTAAATAATACAGACATCTCTAGTGTTTACACTAGTACAGACTCTTTTCTACTGTACTGAGGCTTTTATAACATTCATTTACAATTTAAAGTCATGATTAAGTGTTAAAACGTCCTTTTTTCATAAGATCTGTGTATTGGTTTATTATATCGTTATTCTTGAAGCACAAATAAGGGGATTTTATTAGGGACAATGTTTTATTAAAGCAATATTTCACCTGAAAACTTAACTGTTTATGTTTGCTTTATGTAACCCGTATGGCTTCAGTGATGTTATATTAAGTTTGTTTTCTGAAGTCATGGGAGATTTATGCTGCAGTTATTCAATTTCAGTTCACAAATGCACATTTTCAGGCGTTCATGCGTCTCATAATTACATTTCTCTGCCTTTTCTAATGTATTTATTAAGTTGTTTTTCCCCATAAAGGTCAGCTGTCATCTGTTCTGTGGAACCGGTGTGAATTTCTGTCATGCATGAAAGTGAAATTGTAATGAATTTACCATTGGCCAGATGATGAGGGGGGAAAAATCACAGAAAATCTGTTATCAGATACAGTCATGTTTTACTACTGTATTGCTACAATAATGCGCAACAAACTTTATATTACCACAGTGTCCATTGATTGTTGATATGGTAATATGTACATGTGTAAGTAGATTGAAGGGCCTTGCACTACATGATTCATAAATTAATTTTCCTGTTTTCTCCTTTGTATGATGTCTGACCTGGTCAAACAGATGCAGATGAGAAATAAATCACTCCATTACTAATGCAGTGTGTGTGTGTGTGTGTGTGTGTGTGTGTGTGTGTGTGTGTGTGTGTGTGTGTGTGTGTGTGTGTGTGTGTGATGCTTCAAACGTCTGATGTCGTTGCTATGGCTACACGCTTCCTCTTTCTTTATGAGTTTAATTACATTCATATTGTGTTTTGGGTTGAAACGCTCAAGGGAGTTTCAGGTTATTAATGTGAGTTTCTTATATAAGAGTTATTAAATGGATTTCTGGAAGTTCTGCGCTGGTAGAAAAAACCCTTCTCTTTTATATATTAAGATATATTATTAACATTGATAATATTGATATGCAAATGCTTTAGTACACATTTTGGGCCACAAGATGGCGCTACAAGATGAACTTTGTTTTTGACTACCTCAGCAATGAAGAAAACTCGTTCCTCGACAATAAATTGGAGTAGAATTAATAAATCGTCCTATTTATGTTGGTAAAGACAACTAGACAGAACAATATGTTTGGAAACACGACTTTAATAATGTATTTGTGTTTTTTCCGTGGAATGAGTCAATATTGACATCCAATCAGAAACTGCCTGACCTCAAAGACCGCGAATATATGTGGCGGTAGATGTCGTGACAGCCATTTTTTGATTTTGACAGGTAAATTCATGTAGACCTACCGGAGGAATTATTGAGGGTGGAATAATATTACTTTTAACAGAAAGTCTATAATCCTTCATCAAAATGTAATAACTTGCTCCACGTCAAACGTTGTTTTTTTCATGTTTGGATCATGTTTGCGGTCTTCAGCTCAGGTTAGTATTGTACAGTGAGTGACTATATAGAGTTTAAGAAAGAAAACAAATACTCCTGTTTATCTTTTCCTTGTTAAATTGATGTGGTTAACTGTCGTATATATTTATTTAATATAAAAACATGCTATACTGTTTTGAAAATGTAATTTACATTACAAGCTATCAGAATTTCATTTCTTTTTGGCCGAATTAATATCTGTGATAAATAGACTCTTTCTTTCTTTCTTTCTTTCTTTCTTTCTTTCTTTCTTTCTTTGCTGTATTTTTAACTGAAATGGTGCTACAGCATATATAATCCCAAAATTCTACTTGTCAACACTGTTAACAAGACCTAACAATGATTGACTTTGATCATTAACTAATGACTAACAAATATGAATAAATAGCTACAGTGATAAATATAATGTTAAATATTTGTTCAAGTTATTAAATGCATCAACTAACATTAACAAATGGAACCTATCTGTAAAGTGTGAACTGCCATGCACTCTTAAAAATATCCGTAAATTAGCAGTTTTCTGTATTTTGTGATTAATTCCCCCCCAGTTTATTTATGCTGTTGAATTGCATTATGGGACCTTGATCTTCCCACAACTTTTGAACTTGAAAAGTATGACAAAGTGACTTTTATTAACATTGTTTAAAGTGTAAAGTGCTATATTGTCTGAGTTGGTATTGTATATTTTGCTCCAATAACTTTGTAATAAACCAACATTTTCTGTTATTTTACCGAATATATTTTATTTCTTATACATTATATTATTTCAAACTACTAAAATGTCAATAAAAGTCACTGTTAAACTGTAGAGTTGAATGTTCAACATCAAAAGTCAACAGATCAAGGTCCTATAATGCAATTTTAACCCAGGCTCATTATGGATACCTACCCCATACATTTCTGGAGATTGCGAAATATGTCCCAGGAGCTACGTCTTTTGCCGTTATTTGTTTTCGCGAATCCACCAGAGGGCGCTGTGTACGCTTTTTTAGATCTCAAATTTCTCTCCCGAGTGCCATTCGTGCCTGCGCTTCTCACGTAAATCCACCAGAGGCCGCTGTTGACTCACTGACCGACCGACCGACCGACCGATCACCCCCACCCACCCACTTCCCTATACCCAACCGATAGTGTTTTCAAAAGCAATCCAGAAAAAGAAAAGCCTTCGCTTGATTTTTACCACGTTTTCAGATCTTACCACGTTCTCATCCTGTTATTTACTTGTTTATTTTATTTTTTGCCTTTTGTTTTTGTTTTACCTGCTTTCTGGAACCTATCTCCACCTGACTCGAACTCTGTCGTCGTGGTCAACTCCTCTCTGCGTCTCAAGTCTGCCAACGTACATGGCGAGCTATTGGACAAACTGGTTACATCGGGAAAGCCGTCCACACGGAGGTAAGTGGTCAGCTGGTAAGCGTGAAAAGGAACTGCGTCATACCGCCCCGTAGCGTTTGTTTTAAAGATGAAATGCAGCCATACGTACCTCTGGCCACATAATTTGCGGCCTCCAGAAATTAACAGATGTTTTTACAGTGTGTTCATGCAAACATCACATGTTATATTATCTTAAAAATTGCTTTACCTCAACATGGTCAAACTGTGTGTGTGTGTGTGTGTGTGTGTGTGTGTGTGTGTGTGTGTGTGTAGGAATACTAGATGAATAGTAGAACACTAGTGACTTGACAAATACCTGACAGTAAACCGATGCGCTGTTTTTGACATCCTTCAAGTCACACCATACTTTCTGACACAAAGAATAAATGGATTCACGACGGTCGAATATTTCAACGCAACAAACAAGTCTCTGCTGAAAATAAACGACTTCCTTGCTTGTGTGTTGCTTGTGGACATTGGTAGTTTAAATGATAGGATTAAAGGATGTTTATAAATTTAACAGTTAATGCTCTGGCCAAATATAAATAAATAATCATCCAATTCATATATATTTTTCAAGTTCTGTATCAGTTTATAACCTCAAAGCATCGACGCACAAGCATTATTTTAAAACTAGACAAGAGTTTGCCTAGAAAAATATAAATTTAGGTTTGTCAGCCTTTAGGGAAAGTTTGAAGAAGTTGAGAAAGTTTGAAGGACACGCAGCTCTTATGTGGATTGAATTGTTGAGCAGAAGAGAGATGGAGAGGAGCTGAGGAGAATGTTGAAGGACAGATGGACAGACTGGAAAACAGATGTCAAGCATCATTAGATTTTTTTTATTACAAGTTACAACCACAGGGAAATAGTTTCTTTCGCTCATATTTAGTGTAAAAAAATCACATAATTCAACAAAAATGTAACCCTGTAAAGCTTCATTTCTAATGTTTGTGCTCACATTTCTTTCTTTCTTTCTTTCTTTCTTTCTTTCTTTCTTTCTTTCTTTCTTTCTTTCTTTCTTTCTTTCTTTCTTTCTTTCTTTCCTGTATTTTTAATTGAAATGGTGCTCCAGCATATATAATCCAAAATTCCAACATAGGCTCATTCTGAAAACGTAACCCTATATACATTTCTGGAGATCACGAATTATGTAGCCGGAGGTACGTATGGCTGCATTTCGTCTTTAAAACTAACGCTACGGGGCGGTATGATTCCTTTTCGTGCTTACCAGCTGACCGATTACCTCCTTATGGACGGCTTTCCCGCTGTTACCAGTTTGTCCAGTGGCTCACAGTGTACGCTGGCGGACTTAAGACGCAGAGAGGAGTTGACCGCGACAACGGGGTTTGAGTCTGGCGAAGAACGATTCCAGAAAGCAGGTAAGACAAAAGCCAAAGAATTAAGCAAGTAAATAACAGGGTGAAAATGTGGTAAAATTTTGTAGATACATGTTTTTTTTTTTCTTTTTATCCACGACTGACCCATGTATGGCACAAAATAATAAAAGACCGTTCTGAAATGTTATGCTTTTTTGCGTTATCACCGCTTAGTGATTTCATGTTTCGGGAAAACAAACTGTGGTGGGCGTCGATCACGGTCGAAATTGTTCATTTCAAAATTAAGCACTGACTGTAAATGAATGTGTCTTCAGGCTCTTCTGCTGCAGGAGGAGGAGGTTGTTAATGGAGGGTCTGTGCTGGTATTGTTCAGTATTGTTCCTCAGACTCTCCCCTCCCCCTGAAGCAGAGGAAAACACTGCGCACTGTTACAGGAACCAACAAACTGCACATTCCTACAGACGGTCTTGAAGGAATGTCTCCAGAATTACTGGAATTTGTTGTCATTTGGAAGTAATTACTAAATAAATTCTGGAATAATTAAAAATATGTCTGCTGAAATGTTTAGGCGCTTTCAGATATAATTTTTTATACTATGTGATAATTTTAAAAAAATCATAAGCACTCAAAAATGACTTTTGCTTGCTCAAATTACTTATTTAAAATGAGTTGAATCAACACAATTCTTAGTTTTTTTGGGATAACTTAATTGCTTTGTTTATTCATTCATTTTTCTTCTACTTAGTGCCTTTATTCATCAAGGGTCACCACAGCGGAATGAACCACCAACTTATCCAGCATATGTTTTACACAGTGGGTGCCCTTCCAGCTACAACCCAGTACTGGGAAACATCCATACACTGTCATTCGCACACATACACTACGGGTAACATGCAAACTCCACACAGAAATGCCAACTGACCCAGCCGGGACTCTGTGAGGCGACAGTGCTAACCACTGAACCACTGTCGCCTGCTTTATCTATAATCCACTAAAATTTGTAAAAACAATAAAGTAATTTAATTGATTTGTTTTGGGACGACATGAAGGAATTGTGTGAAACCCAGCATTTTTTATAGTGAGGGGAAAAAAAAAATTATAATAATAATAATAATATTAGTCCAATGGAGAACTTTAGCTTCTAAAAGAGCAGTCCTACAACAATGGCAATACATTTCTACATTACATTTCTATATCACTATAAATGCTCTTTCAAGGCAGTTTTGGAACAATTTAGTTGAGTGTTGTTAACTAGCGGCTGAAGCCTCCCGCTTCTCAGATGTTTCTCCTGAGAAAAAGATAATTTCGCATGTCTCTTATTAAGTTAATGTCTCTTATATCTCTTATCTCTTATGAAGTTAAAAGTCATCTCTGAAACTGTTCTGTGATTTGACGAAGTACAAAAGGCTTGTAATCAAAAGTTAGATCCCAGTGTGAAGATGTTAAATCATTTCTCATCCAAAGATCTGAGCTGCTTTCCACACTCATTTGATCACTTTATGCTTCAATCTTTAAATACAGCATTTATTTTTCTTAGTATTTCTTATTTGTCCTCTGTTCATGTTCTCTATTAGTGAAGTGTGATGTGGTATATTGCTCTGTTCTGAGGTCTCTCTCTCTCTCTTTGTATGTGTGTGTGTGTGTGTGTGTTTAGGGTGGGGGTGTTTTCTGGCCCCACTTTTTCTTGTTTCCTTGGTCACACCGCCGGACACAGACACACACAGTCTTGCTATGGCGGCCTCAGAGACGAGCAGCACAGTGCCTGAGTCTCCAGAACCGGAACCGGAGCCCTGCGACACAACACAAGCAGAGCAGAACCAGGATGAGGAGGACGAGGAGGAGGAAGCATCTGAAGTCCTGCAGCAGGAGCCTTCAGACCCGGACTCAGTGGAGGAGAGATTCAGGATTGACCGTAAGAAGCTTGAGATCATGCTCTACGGTGAGTGCTTGATGATCCATGACACTGATCTCTTAAAGGGACAGTTCACCCAAAACTGAAAATTCTGTCATCATTTACTCCCTTTTCACTTATTGCAAAACAGATTGGGCATTTTTGGGTCCGTTGAACACAATACAAGATGTTGAGGTAGGGCAATGGGCGAATCTGCAATAGTCACATTGCAGGATGTCAATCGATTTCAAATGAGTTTAAACCATTTGAACACAAAGAACTATAAATTTTGCCACTTTAGCAAAGATTAATTGTGTTTATTTATTTATACAATGAGGACTATACCATGTTATTTCACATTTGATTATTGAATTTCTGGCTTAGTCCCTTATTTATCAAGAATCGCCACAGCAAAATGAACTACCAACTATTCTAGCATATGTTTTACACAGCGGATGGCCTTCCAGCCGCAACCCAGTACTGGGAAACACCCATACACTCTCACATTCACACACACACTCATACACTACGGCCAATTTTGTCTACCAACTTCAGCTATAGCGCATGTGTTTGGACTGTGGGTGAAACTGGAGCACCCGGAGGAAACCCACGCCAACACGGGGAGAACATGCAAACTCCACACAGAAATGCCAACTGGCCCAGGCGGGACTCGAACCAGCGACCTTCTTGCTTTGAGGCGACAGTGCTATCCACTGAGCCACTGTGCCACCCCCAAATAGAGTTATCTTGTGAATTATATTCATATTCATCACAGAAAAACTAAATATTGCAACGTCAGCTTTTTTCCAGTATCGTGCAGCCCTCTTTTGCAGAATGTTAGAAACCTGTAATCATTGACCTCCATAGTAAGAAAACAAATATTAAGGAAGTCAATGGTTACAGGTTTCTAACATTCCTCAATATAGGGCTGCACGATATTGAAAAAACTGACGTTGCAATATTTTATTAGTTATTTCCAATATCATGCAGGCCTATTTTGAGGTATGCTAGAAACCTGTAACCACCGACTTCCTTAGTATTTGTTTTTCTTACTATGAAAGATAGTCAATTCCAGCATTCCTCAAAATATCTTCTTTTGTGTTAAACAGAGGGCGGCACGGTGGCTCAGTGGTTAGCACTGTCGCCTTACAGCAAGAAGGTCGCTGGATCGAGTCCCGGCTGGGTCAGTTGGCATTTCTGTGTGGGGTTTGCGTGTCCTCCTCGTGTTGGCGTGGGTTTCCTCCGGGTGCTCTGGTTTCCCCCACAGTCCAAACACATGCGCTATAGGGGAATTGGAGAAACAAAATTGGCCATAGGGTATGAGTGTGAATGTGAGAGTGTATGTGTGATTTGTGGCTGGAAGGGCATCTGCTGCGTAAAACATATGCTGGAATAGTTGGTGGTTCATTCCGCTGTGGCGACCCCTGATAAATAAGCGACTAAGCAGAACAAAAAAACTCAAACTGGTTTAAAACAAATGAATGGTGAGTAAATGATGACAGAATTAATTTTAAGTTTTGGGGGAACTATTCCTTTAAGCTTTCCTGTACATTTATCCCAGAAGCTTGATTAATCAGCGTGTCGTTCTGCGCATCGGTATGAAAGGCGTTCAGAAACCCAGCTGTCACAATTTCCAGCAAATGTCCTTCTGAAAGCTGCGAGATGTGATGAGAGTTAGATGGATGAGGGCGTTTGTGTGCCACTTCTGCTGTGATGAACAGGTTTAATGGTGTGTTATCGTGAGCTGTCCAGGGCGATTCTGGAGTCGAGCGCTCTGCTATTCATCAACGCCGAGCTGTAGCTGACATTCAGATCCCTTAGAGAGAAGAGCGACTGACAGATCGAGTGTGTCAGAGAGAAGCAAGTGTGTTTGTGCTGATCATGCGCTCACTTCAAATCACTGTTTCTCTTGTGGAGTCCTAATGGAGGAGTTTACATGGCTCAGATGTTTCACCTAAAAATTAGAAATTAAAATAAGGCTTTTTTCTGGAATCTGGAGAAGCTGCACAAATATGAATAAGTTAAGATGATTGGAGTATTCATTCATTCATTTTCTTTTCAGCTTAGTCCCTTTATTAATCTGGGGTCGCCACAGCGGAATGAACCGCCAACTTATCCAGCATATGTTTTACGCAGCGGATGCCCTTCCAGCTGTAACCCAATACTGGGAAACACATTCACACACATACACTACAGCCAATTTAGCTTACCAAATTCACCTATACCGCATGTCTTTTGGACTTATTGGGGAAACCGGAGCACCCGGAGGAAACCCACGCCAACACGGGGAGAACATGCAAACTCCACACAGAAATGCTAACTGACCCAGCCGGGGCTCGAACCAGCGACCTTCTTGCTGTGAGACGACAGCGCTACCCACTGCGCCACCGTGACGCCCCTGATTGGAGTATTTTCTGACATTTTCTGAGTGGTTGCTAGGGTGTTTTGCATGGTTGCTAGGGTACTGTGTGTAGTTGCTAGTAGTTGTTTCAGTGTTCTGTTGCCTGCAAGCACTGTTTCTCTCTTGTAGAGTCCTAATTGGTCAGCTTAGATGTTTCACCTAAAAAAATTGAAATTAAAATAAGAGGGTTTTTTTTCAGAATCTGGAGAAGCTGCACAAATTTTAATAAGTTAAGATGATTGGAGTATTTTCTGACATCTTTCTAAGTGGTTGCTAGGGTGTTTTGCATGGTTGCCAGGGTATTGTAGTTGCTAGTATTTCCTACTATGCTCCATGTAATAAAACCCCAGACTTTATTAAAAACTGAATTAGCAATATAATGTGTATTGTTATGAACATTTGTTTATGAATAAATCAAAAATGTTTCTGTACACTAATCTACTCTACAATGCGGATTAATCAGTTCCTCTAGGATTTAGCAGGGAAATACATATATTGTTTGTTGATATTTGAGGCCAATAATGACTGATTCTGTGACATTTCTCAAAATGTTTTGCTTTAGTTCTTGTGTTTTACTGTGAAGCTTCACAAACATCTTGTAAATTATATATTTTTTATATATAATATTATTGGACAAAGTATATATTGTATAATTGGACAAACTCCTGGAGGGACTGACTAATGTTCTGCATGTCTGTGTTATACAATAGAATAGACTTTTATTGTCATTGTTTTGACAACAACAACAGACTGTTAAGCATAATGGCACAGTTTAGGTTTTCACACACTTATTCAAGCACGCAAGACACTGTAACAAGACATTGTTAAGTTTTAACAATGACATTTCTTTCTTAGTTTAACATGTACTAAAACTAAATCACTACTAGTACTACTATTAATATTAACAATAAACAAACAACAATTACTAAGTAACTAAAACTAACTAAAGTGAAGGATATTGAAATGAAAATTATAAGTACTAATAAACACTGTAAAAGAATCTCTTTAATAAATTTACCATAGTAATTAGGGCTTTCTATCTGGATTCTAGGGCATTGCTTAGAACTTACTAATATTCATTCATTCATTTTCATTTCGGCTTAGTCCCTTTATTAATCTGGGGTCGCCACAGCGGAATGAACCGCCAACTTATCCAGCATATGTTTTACGCAGCGGATGCCCTTCCAGCTGCAACCCATCTCTGGGAAACATCCATACACACCCATTCACACTCATACACTATGGGCAATTTAGTCTACCCAATTCACCTATACCGCATGTCTTTGGACTTGTGGGGGAAACCGGAGCACCCGGAGGAAACCCACGCCAACACGGGGAGAACATGCAAACTCCACACAGAAATGCCAACTGACCCAGCCGAGGCTCGAACCAGCGACTTCTTGCTGTGAGGCGAACGTGCTACCCACTGCGCCACTGTGAGGCCCACTTACTAATATATTGTTATATTACTAACTATATTTCTGATATATCGAATATAATAACTTAGTTAAGCAAAGTAAGCCTTTGCACTCCTACATGAAAAAATACTATAGTAATTTACAGTGTTTTAAAACCATAGTAAAGCGCATTATATTGTATATAATATAGTATTTTCAACTCTTTGTTAATGAATGCTACAGCATGCTATAGTACTGATAAACTAATAAATACTGTAGTACATTTTAGGCATGGGATGATAACCGGTTTCAAGGTTTACCGCGGTTTGGAAAAGTCAAGGTTTTAAAACCGCAAAATTTTCTGTTATACCTTTCCTACAGTATATGTATGTTTTAACTATTTTATTTAGTTTTTTAGGGCAACAGTATCTCCAGCAGTAAAATGACCCTCCACATCAAAAGCTACTGTTCCAAAATATCATAAATGTTTCTTAAAATATAATATAATGTGTTCAATGTGGGGAAAGGTTCTTCAGAACTTTCAAAAAGACTTCAACAGAGTGTAAAAATCTTGCTGGTTCTGTGGGTCTCGTCTATCAAATCTGATCTTTATTTTGTATTTTCTATTGGATTCAAGTCAGGTGATTGGCTGGGCCATTCCACAGCTTGATTTTCTTTCTCTGAAAGCATTTGAGAGTCTCCTTGACTGTGTTTTGGATCATTGTCTTGCTGAAATGTCCACCTTGGTTTCATCTTCACCATCCTGATAATGTAGATGTTGGACTGATCAGCTAATATGCATTTACACTGAGTAAGGGCAGAGGCTTGCTGAAGAACTACTGAGAGATTTCAGCTGCTGTCTGGGCTTTCACTGCCGAACCACATCTCTCTTACTTCATGTGTTCAATACTTCTTCCCTGCGTCATTTCATTTTACTACACATAACTTCATTTGTAAACTAATTAGATTTGTTTTCTTTGCATATATGGATTTCTTTGGTTGTTATCAACAACATTTCAAGCCAACAACACCTTTAGAAATATGTTTTCAGAGAAAAATGGTGACGTGTTCAATACTTATTTTCCCCGCTGTATAAAAAGAACATATTTCAGAGCAGTAATCACAATACTATGCTATTTTAATCCAAAGTTATCATACGGTCAGAATCTTATAATGACCCATGCCTAGTACATTTAAAATGTTACTTTAGTTGTAGTTGTATATCGGTTAGTCTGTTTATTTTACTATAGTTGTTGTGTGACTATAACTATAATTACCATTCACATACTTTACTGTAGAATGGTTCAAAAACGCTGCAGTATTTATCTCTAGTGTTTTTTCATGTGGGCAAACATGATCACACACATGATCTAAAGACTCAAACACTGCCCTTCAGCACTTAAACACTCAGGATTCTTGCTTTGGTGTGTTTTGTCTCGTCTGTGTGTGTGTGTGCTGTAGTGTCTGCTCATTGTGTCTGCTCTACTGTGGTGTGTTTGCTTCTTTCACAGGAGCTGAATTAGTTTTGCGTCAGCGTCGTTTGCCTGAACATAACTTTCCTGCTTGATGCCGTTTCTCAGAAGTGACTTTGGGCTCTTTTTATTTCGCGCACACACACACACACACACACACACACACACACACACACACAC
>CAIGQW010054354.1:8426307-8454523 GCA_903798125.1 Danio choprae
ACACACACACCAAAACCTCAATTACATTGCGATCTGATGATCTGCAAATAGACCAAATGATGTTTAATTTGACGGTGTTGTTGAATATCAGTTTAGTTCATCAATAATCACATGCATTTTTCACAAAATAAAAATTATGTATACATAATAATTCAATAAAATATTGCTTAGATATTATAATAATGGGCGGCACAGTGGCTCAGTGGTTAGCACTGTCGTCTCACAGCAAGAAGGTCGCTGGTCCGAGTCCCAGCTGGGTCAGTTGGCGTTTCTATGTGGAGTTTGCATGTTTTCCCCATGTTGGCGTGGGTTTCCTTCAGGTGCTCCGGTTTCCCGCACAATCCAAAGACATGCAGGATAGGTGAATTGGGTAAAACTAAATTGACCGTAGTGGATGAGTGTGTGTGTGAATGTGAGAGTGTATGTGTGTTTCCCAGTACTGGGTTTCGGCTGGATGGGCATCTACTGCTTAAAACATATGCCAGAATAGTTGCCAGTTTATTACGCTGTGGCGAACTCTGATAAATCAGAGACTAAGCCAAAGGAAAAATGAATGAGTGAATGAATATTATAATAATATTTTGCTAAAATACCTCAAATAATATCAAGATGGCTATCATAATAATATCTTAAAAATGGTAATGTTTTGTAAACATATCCTAAAAGCCAATACAAGACATATTCACCCACATACAGTCACATACTGTATTCACAAATGGTAGTCAAAAACAAAAAAGCTGAAATGTACATAATATTTTGTAAGACAGTTTGACATGGCTAAAAAATCAGCACCCTAAATGATAAAGTATTTGGAATCAAATAGTGTATTTGATTGAGCAGTGGTGACGGTGTTGTGTTATTGTTTTGTGTTGTGCAGAAGGCTATCTGTGTGCTGATGGAGCTGCTGCTGGGGTCAGGGGTGAACGGGGTGATGGTGAGCACACAGCTGGACGTCACTTCTCAACAACACTTGTTCCTGTTGGGGCAAAACGGAGCAAATTTTCTGACAGTGATGCACCAGACACACACACAGATCATCCTGCCCGACCTCAGCTCTCCGCAACACACACCCTCACTGCTGATCCAGGGCACGGCTGACGGAGTGTGTCTCGCACGACAGCAACTCATGGTACAAACACCTGTGTCTTTGAGCTTTTTTTAAATATTTATTGCATTTTTTATTAAATTGTTTGTAATTTGTTTAACATGTTTAGACATGTTGTGTTTTGGTATTACAACACAATTATTTAAATGATAATATATATTATTAAGAAAGTCATATTTAAATATATATATATATTCTTTAAATTAATATTTTAAATATTTAATACATTTTTCATTTTCTTTATTTATTAATTTAGTTAGTTAGGTAATTAGTTAGTTGTTAGTAATATTCATGTAGTTTTTATTATTTATTATTTTATTTAAACATATTTAAGTTTTAGCAATTTTAGTATTAAACTGAATATTAATTAGAACAACAACAATTAGCCTTCACAACTTACTCAAATTAAATAAATTAGTTGTTCATTTATAATGAAAGAAAAATATCCTTGTTATTGATTTATTAGAAATCTTTTTTAAGGTTTATGGTTTATTATTATTAGACGTTTAAGTTAATTTATAGTACAGTAACTAAAATAACTAAACATGAACCTGTGGAGAAAAACAATGAAAACATGCAGCAAACGTATTGAACTCAGATAATAATTCAAATTAATTCAAATAAATTATAGTTTATAATAAAATATCCCTTAAATACTGCGGCAGTATTTAATATTAAGGATATTCAAATAAACGGCCAGTCTGTACTCAAAATTAAATGATTATTTCTCCTGTTTATTTCTCTTTCACATTAAGCTATTTTTTAATCATTTCAATTCAAATGCATTTTGAGCAATAATAAACCATTATTTATAAAGTGTCATTATATAAAGAGTCATTCCATAAAGAGTCATTATATTACCACATCACTGCATACTAAAATGCTTACAATTCACATTCAGTTATTATACACATACAGTACATGTCACATTATACACAGCATGCATTTGGAAGTTTCAGATCAGATAGTTAGCAACATATGGGCTGCTCGGTGTTTGTGGTATGCATGAAATAATCATCAAACAACATCTGACAGAAAGTATAATGACTCACATGCTAATGAATGTGGATTGTGATGATATCTGTAAGCTGGTCTTGTCTGTGTCTGACTGTCTGTCTGTCTGTCTGTCTGTCTGTGCTCTACTTCAGGACTGTCTGCCCGTCTGCCTGATGTTTGATTTGAAGGACGAGGGAGAGTCGGACCCTCGCAGACTCACCCAGATGATGCAGAACCTGGGCGTTTTCATCAGCGTCAAACCCAAGGTCAAGCAGACAGCAAAGGTACTGCATGCACCTCTCACACACACTTGCAAACTCACATGCTGCATCCCAATTCGCATACTATAACTAGTTAAATAGTATTCGAAAATAGATTTAATGTTTCCCAAATCATAGTGTGTTGAAATGAGTACTCCAAAGTGTGCCTCACACAGGCGAGTGGGCTTGACAAACCACCTGTAGAAACACACTCTTTCATCTCTGACCCTTTAAAGTCTGCATAAACCGGAAGCTGTGATTGTTTTTGTTTTTTTTTTCATATTATGACGAAGTCATTGTTGGTCATTGTTGAGTTCCTAGAGAAACTGAATATTGAATGAGAAAACAGTGGGCGTGGCTTGTTTTTTCTACTGCGAGCTGACTGGATGTAGTGGTTAGTTTTGATTTCATTTGTACTTTAACCGACACTTGCACCAGTTTCTTAGACACCTTCTTACAATCACTTCATATCTAAAGAAAACAAACACAAACAAAAAAAAACATTGTGCATTTATATAGTGAGCTTCATGCAGGTGAGTGGGCTTGACAAACCACCTGTAGAAACACTCTTCTTGCAATTCCTTTGTATAATTAGCACTTCTTGTATGTATCTTGTTGAATCACTGAATGCTTTGGACAAAAGCGTCTGCTAAATGTAAATGGACCCGGATGGTCTACTATATCTGGTAAAAATTTGAAGCGTAGGGGTCTAATTTATAAGATTTGCATAGAAACCTTTCTAAAAGTGAATGTACACCAGAATACATGTTATGGTTATGGCTCATATGTTTTAAAGTGGCTCTATTAAGTCAATATTTAAGTTAAATGTGTTTACTTAGAGTTTTACCCATCAAGTTAGTTTTTTTTATAGATAACCTTTCCCACAGTTTGCATACTCTTCTGTTACACATTCACAAGTATGTACTTTTACTTCACAAAATGTAGGACGTAGTATAAGTATGTGAATTGGGACGCAGTTATACACTACACTTCTGCTAGACTAAAATTACAGGTGCACAACTGTGGAAAAAAAGCTTTAATAGTATGTAGTTTACATTGTTTGTGGAGTTTGTAAAGTTCTACTAACGTTTTACTCGGTGTCATTGAGTTTCCTGATTTCCTCATTTCAACACTCATATATTGACCTTTTACTGCGATGTGGAAGTGCGCTCATTTCTGTGATTGTTTTAGAACTTCTGATTCAGTTGCCTATGGGAGAAATGACTAGGAGTAATAATGACAAAACATAAAAACAAAAATAATATACAGTGCTCAACATAAATGAGTACACCCCATTTTAAAAATGAATATCTGTATCCATTTCTCAGTGTACAGTATATAGGTCATATATTTTGCTGCATTTGAAGAAAACAAATTTATTAAACAGATATATTTATTAAAATAATATTTTATTGACCAAACATCAGGCGACGTGGTGGCGCCGTGGGTAGCACAATTGCCTCATAGCAAGAAGGTTGCTGGTTCGAGCCTCAGCTGGGTCAGTTGGCATTTCTGTGTGGACTTTGCATGTTCTCCCCATGTTGGCGTGGGTTTCCTCCGGGTGCTCTGGTTTCCCCCACAAGTCCAAAGTATAGGCGAATTGGGTAAGCTAAATTGTCCGTAGTGTATGTGTGTGAATGAGAGTGTATGGATGTTTCCCAGTGATGGGTTGCAGCTAGAAGGGCATTTGCTGCGTAAAACACATGCTGGATAAGTTGGCGGTTCATTCCGCTGTGGCGACCATAGATTAATAAAGGGCCGAAAAGAAAATGAATGAATGAATGAATGACCAAACATCTTTAGAAATAGAAAGATAATACATTTAAATCCATGTAAAATATTGGAAAAATTTACAAATTACAACATTTCAACTTGATTTTTTGCTATTTTTAAGATTTTGTATATAATATTTTCCCCTAACATATACATTTGGGTGTACTAATTTTGGACCGGTATCATACGTTATTTTGTTAGATGAGCTCCAGATTTGGCTTCAGTACTAACTAATCTAATGTATATGCACAAATATAATATTATAAAGCTTTCTATAGAAAATATTAACCTAAATGAGAGATTTGTTAGGGGTGTACTCATATATGTTGAGCACTGTAATTACAAAATATCAGCTTGCAACATCAAGAAGCTTAACAAGCTGTTTTTATGACTAAAAATGAATGGAAGTGAATGAGACCGGAAGTCTCGAGCCAAAAAGATTCCAATGGTTGCGCCCGCTCGTACGTGAAGAATAAGGTCAATATGCAATGTTACAATACTCTCTATTTTTTGGATATTGGTGTGTTACATAGTAACCGTGTAAAGTGTTTTCGTCCAGTCCGTGGTGGTGAAAGGTTTGGAGAGGAACATTGTCAGTGTGTATGAGGCCAGACGTCTGCTCCTTGGACTGGACTCCATGGAGGTCTCTGTATCCCCCAAGAGTGTGTGTGAGGTCTCCAT
Source organism: Danio choprae (assembly GCA_903798125.1). Taxonomy (NCBI): domain Eukaryota; kingdom Metazoa; phylum Chordata; class Actinopteri; order Cypriniformes; family Danionidae; genus Danio; species Danio choprae. The sequence goes on from CAIGQW010054354.1 coordinate 8,431,123, forward strand.
GATGAGCAAACCCTCAGTGGACCCTCTGCTGGCCAATAACGGCATCACAGGCTACTGGCTCAATGTGCTCATGCAACAACTGCGCCTCACTGACACAGGTGTGTGTGTTTGCATATGCCAGTGCTTTATATACAGTTGAAGTCAGAATTATATATATATTTTTCCCCCAATTTCTGTTTCAACACATTTCTAAACAATATTTTCACTAGTATTAGTATTCAGCCTTAAGACTTTTTCTAGAAGAAAAAATATTATAGGAAATACTGTGAAAAATTCCTCGCTCTGTTAAACATCATTTGGGAAATATTTGAAAAAGTGCTAATAATTTTGACTTCAACTGTATGCTCATTTATTGTGCTAATAAATCGTGTGTTTAATTGTGTGCCTTTACAGGTTCTGTGCCCATTCCTGATGCAGTGATTGGCTCTCTGTCTGGGAAGCCCCGCCCCACACCTCCACCCCCGCCCGGATTGGCTGTTTCCTCAGAGGATGGACGAATTGGACTCAAAGGAGTGGAGTCTAAGTTAGAGAAGGTTCGAATGATCAGATTATGTTGAGGATATATTAGTGTACTTAGTACTGAATCTACTGTATCCACAGTATCTCACAACCCATAATCAAAATAAATGTGTGTATTTCTTATGCTGCCTTTAATTTTGATGCTGATTTCAATATAAAAGAGTGTAACACTTTAGTTTAGGTCACAATTCACAGTATTAACAATTAAGTATTAATAAACTACTAATTAACTGTTAAGTGTTGGGTAGGATTAGAGATGCAGACTAAGATCATACTTTATAACTACTAATGAACAGTTAATATCTTAATAATAGGCAGGTAATAAGCCAGTAGTTAATAGCATGGATTGTGACCTAATCTAAAGTGTTACCAAAAAGAGTTGCACTTAGTTCATAAAAACAATACATATGCAATACATTCTTATCATTATTGATAAGAGTTCAGTAAAAGTATGGTTTCCATCTGCATTATGAGCATAGAAGTTGAGGAGAAAATGCTTTGAAAATATTGTCACAATGACAAAACAGGCATCATAAATAAGGTCTTTTATAAGTAATTTTACGCATTATGAAGTATTTTATAATGCAATTTAACGTATTATCCTAAATTAATTAATCAACAATACATTTTTGGCATCCCTAAGAGACTGTAAACATATTTTTGGATAAACAAAATCCAAAACCTCTATTAATTTGATTGTTTTAGATTCTGGAGAATGAGGATCAGCAGACACAGGCAGAGTCCGAGACCTCACGAGGTCAGAGGTCAACGAGGTCAGAGACGTCATCGTCAAGACAACGCCCTCATCAAGGAGAGGCAGCCAATCGGAGTCCTCGAGGGAATTCAACCAGCCAATCACGTCTGAGAGGTAAAACCTGGACAGAGACGCATTTGGACATACAGTTGAAGTCAAAATTATTCGCCCTCCTGTTATTTTTTTCTTCAAATATTTCCCAAATGATGTTTAACAGATTCAGGAATTTTTCACAGTATTTCCTATAATATTTTTTCTTCTGGAGAAAGTCTTATTTGTTTTATTTCGGCTAGAATAAATGCAGTTTTTAATTTTTTTAAAACCATTTTAAGGTCAATAATATTAGACCCCTTTAAGCTGTATATTTTTTCGTTTGTCTCCAGAACAAACCACTGTTATACAATGACTTGCCTAATTACCCTAACTTGCCTAATTAACCTAGTAAAGCCTGTAAATGTCACTTTAAGCTGAATACTAGTATCTTGAAAAATATCTAGTCAAATATTATGTGCTGTCATCATGGCAAAGATAAAAGAAATCAGTTATTAGAAATGAGTTATTAAAACTATCATGTTTAGAAATGTGTTGAAAAAATCTCTCCGTTAAACAGAAATTGGGGAAAAACATACAGGGGCTCTAATCATTCTGACTTCAACTGTACATTCAGAAGAGGCTGTGGTTTACAGTCTAGAACATAGAAGATCTGAGATGTTCAATGGATTTAAGACACTGAGTAAAAGTGTGCGTTTCAGGTCAGTGAGAGTGGATGTGGACAGTGTTTATCAGAACAGAGACAGACGCTGTAGTCTGAGAATATTCCCCTCCATGGACATTAATAATGAGGTACATCTCCTTCACACATTTTTTCTCTTTGTTACAGTTCACATCTGAAATCATTTGTCTCACTGTTTTAATAAAACAATCTTTTTTGCTGTTTATTTTAACAGGATCATGAGTATGAAAGAAAGAAGCTTCTGGCCAATCAGGGTTTGTATATTTTATTTTATTTTCATTTATTTATTCATTTTCCTTTGGCTTAGTCCCTTTATTTATCAGGGATCGCCACAGTGGAATGAACCGCCAACTTATCCAGCATATGTTTTACACAGCGGATGCCCTTCCAGCTGCAACCCAGTACTGGGAAACATCCATACACTCTCTCATACACACTCAAACACTACAGCCAATTTAGTTTATTAAATTCACCTATACCGCATATCTTTGGACTGTGGGGGAAACCGGAGCACCTGGAGGAAACCCACACCAACACGGGGAGAACATGCCAACTGACCCAGCCTGGACTTGAACCAGCGACCTTATTTCATTTTATTTTATTTTATTAAATTATATTATATTATTTTAAAATAATTATGTCATGTCATAATTTACCCCATAACCCAACTAAGGTTAAAATGCAGTAAGTGTGTAATATATAAAATATGATACATTTTGTTCATAGAAAATTAGGTTTCTTTCTTCTTTTATTTGTACTTTTAGGATTTTAGTCATTAACATTGACGTTAATTTTTAAAAACTATTTTAATTTAAGTCAAATAAGAATCTGAAACTATATTGTTAATATAGTATACTGCTTTAAAAATGTTATTAGTATATTGAAAAATATATTATAATATAATTGTATGTATATTGTGAAGTATTTATACTTTTAGTTTTGATCAAAAAAGAAGATTGTGTTTGTTTTTGAGCACTGAAAGTAAAGTTTAAAGGAGTTGTTTTTATTTTATACAAGTTTTTATTATGATTGTTAATAATAAGCATGTTCTCCCCGTGTTGGTGTGGGTTTCCTCCGGGTGCTCCGGTTTCCCCCACAAGTCCAAAGACATGCGGTATAGGTGAATTGGGTAAGCTAAATTGTCCGTAGTGCATGAGTGTGAATGGGTGTGTGTGGATGTTTCCCAGAGATGGGTTGCAGCTGGAAGGGCATCCGCTGCGTAAAAAACGTATGCTGGATAAGTTGGCGGTTCATTCCGCTGTGGCGACCCCAGGTTGATAAAGGGACTAAGCCGAAATGAAAATGAATGAATGAATGTTAATAATAATAATAACAATAATAGTTTGTTTTCATTTATTTATTGTGTTTTATTTAATTTCATATTACTATTTGGTTTTATTCAATAAGATCTGAAACTGATGTAGCTGATATACAATTGAGGGTAAAATGATTATCCCTTCTGTGCAATATTAATTCTTTTTCAAATATTTCTCATGTTATATTTAATGGATTAAGGACATTTTTACAGTATTTCCCAAAATATTTTTTCTTCTGAAGAAAGCCTTGTTGTATTTCGGCTAGAATAAAAGCAGTTTTCATTTTTTTAAAACCATTTTAAGGCCAATATTATTCGCCCCCTTCAGCAATATTTTGTTTGATTGTCTGCAGAACAAACCACTGCTATACAATGACTTGCCTAATTACCCTAATTAACCTAGTTAAGCCTTTAAATCGCACTTTAAGCTGAATACTAGTATCCTGAAAAAGTAAAATATTATGTACTGTCATCATGGCAAAGATTAAAGAAATCAGTTACTAGAAATGAGTTACTAAAACTATTATGTTTAGAAATGTGTTGAAGATAAAAGCTGAAAGTGTGGGTAAATATATAAATTAATTAATATTTAACAGGAGGGCTAATAATTCTGACTACAGCTGTACATGATGCAGATGGCAGTGCAACTGAGGATTATGTGATGAATATTTTTTGGTCCAATATGGACAATATTTCTGAGTCATACGCTCTCATATTTACTCTAGAGCAAGACTCAACTGACATATTCAGAGCGTCTCTCATAGTGTGATCAAAAGTGTGGATTAGCAGTCGTCTCTGTGTGCCAGTGGAGGTTGAGATTGTTATTCTGGGCCGCGGCTGGATGGACTCGTGCTCTGTGTGACGACCTGCCGCCGGCTCCATCTATTTGGCATTCATCATGCTGTATAAAGCTCAAAATGGATTAAAGAGCTTGAGTGTGCCAGAGAGGTGATATAGGGGAGCCATTTAAGCGTTACGCAGTGCCAGGGAGGGTGATAGAGGGGAGCCATTTCAGGGTAACACGCTGCCAGATTTATAATGGACTGAAGCCACTCAGCCCACTGAATATGCAGACAGATGAACACACACACACACACACACACACACAGTCACATAAACACATGAAGACATGAGGTGTGACATTTGCATTCATCTGTTCTGCAACTCTCTCATTAGCTCATGCTAACTGATAAAGAATATTTCTACTTTAATTCTACTACAGTTTTACATGAACTGTGCTTAATTAAAGAGGTATGATTTTACAAATTTGAAAAATGTTAAGTTTGAAATAGGGGCGACGCTGTGGCGCGACGGGTAGCACAATCGCGTCACAGCAAGAAGGTCACTGGTTCGAGCCTCGGCTGGGTTAGTTGGCATTTCTGTGTGGAGTTTGCATGTTCTCCCCGTGTTGGCGTGGGTTTCCTCCGGGTGCTTCGGTTTCCCCCGCAGTCCAAAGACATGCGGTACAAGTGAATTGGGTAAGCTAAATTGTCCGTAGTGTAAAACATATGCTGGATAAGTTGCCGGTTCATTCCGCTGTGGCGACCCCTGATGAATAAAGGGACTAAGCTGAAAAGAAAATGAATGAATGCAATATAAACGCAAGTAAATTTCATTAATATTTACAAAATAAAGAGCAAGTAACAGGTTGAAACATAAACCTTTAAAGTAGGTTGACTTTATTTTGTAAAAATCTGATCTTTATGCTATAATCTTTTTGAATTAATACTGTATAGTTTATCATTTTTTACAATATAGTGAAAGCATAAATGTAATTGAGAAGGAGAACATTCAACAATGTTTTAGCTTAATATCATGGTGTTATTTATATTTATACTTGTATGCATAAAACGACTCTCTTTACATGCAACATATACAGTTTAAGTCCATGTAATTAGTGATCATGAAAATACAAACCCATAAGCTTGTTATTTACCCCCAGACACATGCATTTCACTTCACTGTGTGTGGGATTAATCATTTAATTACGTTATGTAAAATATATTTACATCTAAATATAAATGGTTGGAGATGCAGTTTACATATGGTATTGAGACTTTTCAGAAAATAAATAATAATAAATGTGTTGTTAGTTAACTGGTCTTAAATTAGAATATAGCATGCGTGCTTCTGATATCACCACACAATATGTTAAAATAGGATTATCCTACTAATGTCAAAATGAAGCATATGTTTTTTTTAAAATTCTGAAATCATATCCTGTGCACTTACAGACTTTTAGACTGTTTTATTTATTAACATAAAAATGGGCAGCACGGTGGCGCAGTGGGTAGCACAATCGCCCCACAGCAAGAAGGTCACTGGTTCGAGCCTCAGCTGCATCAGTTGGCATTTCTGTGTGGAGTTTGCATGTTCTTCCCGTGTTGGAGTGGGTTTCCTCCGGGTGCTCCGGTTTCCCCTACAAGTCCAAAGACATGCGGTATAGGTGAATTGGGTAAGCTAAATTGTCCGTAGTGTATGAGTGTGTATGGATGTTTCCCAGTGATGGGTTGCAGCTGGAAGGGCATCCGCTGCGTAAAACATATACTGGATAAGTTGGTGGTTCATTCCGCTGTGGCGACCCCAGATTAATAAAGGGACTAAGCCGAAAAGAAAATGAATGAATGAATGAAACAGCTTCTATTTCCTCGATGTCGCAGCAGAACAACCGCATAAACTACAGACAGTTATCACCTCAGGTACTGATTATGTGCTTTACTCAGGGTTTAATGCTCCTGTGAGTTTGTGAGTTTGAACTTAGTGAGTTTGAACACCATTTTATTTGACATTTTTTGCCATATTACTGAAAGCAGCAGCAGATAGCTCACCTCAGGTCTTGAAAATGAAAATTTGAAAATGAAAGTCATAACTGTATCCAAACAACATCAGTCACTTCGCTTATGTACTTTTAATAATGTCAAATAGGTTACATTTATATTCATTAGATTATGACCCTTACCATTTTGTTGGGAGTGCAGTGGCTGATGGTGTATTAAGTAGTCTAGTGCACATATAAAGTTTAATGCAGGGGCAGAGCTGGGGGGTGGCTTCTGGGGCTTGAGTCCTGAATGTTTTTTCAGAAGCGCCGAATCTTTTGGGTATTTTTGAATAGTTTTTCAACACATTATGCAGAAATATTTAAATCAGTTCAATATTGCTTTCCCACAGGATCGATAAAACAATATCAGCTGGGCTATCGCTATCTCTTATTTATTTTTTAAAGGGTTTTTAATTTCTCCGAAAGCAAGCTTACATGACACACAGTGATCCTTCATGACCACGCCTCCTGTCAGTCACTCAACGCTGCACTCGTCTCATCGCCACACCACAATTGTACTTTGTTTTTGTTTGTTACCAGCTTTAATTTCGTATTAAAGTAAGCTTGTAAAGTAAGCTCAGGATAATGTTGGGTTGCTATTGTAAATAACTACACACGCAACGAAAGTCAGGCTTTCTTGTTTTGGTTCAGAGTAAATGTTTTTGGTTTTGAGTAAATGGGGGTGTAGTGGGGGAGAAAGGGGGCGTAGTGACCAACTAAATTTGGGCTAAGCTCTGGATGTTTATAATGTCTGGCTGGTTCAACCCTGGTTCAATGACAGCAGTAATGATTGTGAATGCCTGAGGGAAACCCCCTACAATCTTTGACTTCATCTAAAATATCTATATTTGTGTTCTGAAGTTAAACAAAGGTCTCAGCGGTTTGGACTGACATGAGGGTGAGTCATTGAAATGAACAGAATTGAAATATTGGGGTGAACTAATATTTTTACATTAGATTGAGTGGCCATGTAAAGTTGTTTTTATAGGTTGATAAATGATAGAAAAGTGTTAGTATGTCCTGCACAGTGTATTACATAGACCAGCAGTTAACCATCTGCATCACATACTCCCTTCTCCATATTCTGTGCATTTAAAATAATAATAATAAATCTGCAATAATTAAAGTTTTGGTTGACCAAAACTCTTCCCTTAGCGGTTTGCAATATTAACATAAATTATATCTAAAAAATAAATTTAGATCATATTATTCATTCATTCATTTTCATTTCAGCTTAGTCCCTTTATTATTCTGGGGTCGCCACAGCGGAATGAACCGCCAACTTATCCAGCATACGTTTTACGCAGCGGATGCCCTTCCAGCTGCAACCCATAACTGGGAAACATCCACACACACCCATTCACACACATACACTACGGACATTTTAGCTTACCCAATTCACCTACACCGCATGTCTGTGGACTTGTGGGGGAAACCGGAGCACCCGGAGGAAATCCACACGAACACTGGAAGAACATGCAAACTCCACACAGAAATGCCAACTGACCCAGCTGAGGCTCAAATCAGCGACCTTCTTGCTGTGAGGCGAACGTGCTACCCACTGCGCCATCGTGAGGCCCTCAGATAATATTAAATAATATTTATAAAAATTATGTTTTTATGTTGGTACTTTGGCAGGTTTAGGCTTGTCATAAATAAATATGACAATAAAACACTGAAATGATTCATTTAGAAACTGATTAGGCAAGAGACTCAAGACTCATTTGAGTTGATTTGTTCATGATTAATTCAGAAGTACTTATTGCTTATGCACTAATGTTCTGCTTCAGTTTGTTTGAAACTATTTTCATTGGCCTCAAAAAACCCAGAAGGTATTGTGTCTGAAATGAAGCTCAGTCAATATGAACTTGTTTGTTGCACTTTTGTGTAATATTGATATTTCATTTTTGACCGTGCTCTCATGCTGATGTTCAGCAAAACAGCACTCTTGCTTGTGTGGTATTACTGAAATACATCTTATCTTTTAAATATAAAAAGCACAAACCCATACAGGGATTCTTCTTTGCCTTTAATAACTAATAATATTCTAATAGGCTTCAAACAGTCAATACTTCTGGACTCTACAGATGGGTTTCTGTTTGTTTATTGCAAAGTGTGTAATGTATAATGTCTGCTCAGTCACAACAATTACAATATTATTGTTGATAATAAACATCACACACCCCTAAATATGATGCTATTAAAATTATATTGACAACATAAAGTATATTGCGGAAATTCAATAGACTTTAATAGACTTTAAAATACACAAGCGTTTAATGTATTTCCTTCACACAGAGAGAAAGAGATGTGAAAGTAGCAGCATATTCGTCTGCATGACTGCTCTTGATTAAGTTGTTTAATTAGGTGGCAGGTGTTTAATAATGCAGGAGGACTCACACGCACACACACACACACACACACACACACACACACACACACACACACAAACACACACACACACACACACACACACACACACACACACACACACACACACACACACACACACACACACACAGAGTTTAATTAGAGCTGCTGTTGTGTGCCAGTGTAAATCTGGAGCCGGTTCTGAGTATATGTTCCAGGCGTGCAGACGGGTCTGTGTGTGATTTAATCTGTGTAAATGTGTGTGTTTCAGCCATGCAGCAGAAGCCCGTGGTGACAGAGGTTCGAACCCCTACAGACACCTGGAGTGGTCTGGGTTTCTCTAAATCGATGCCCACTGATGCTGTGAAAGAGCTGCGAGCCGTAAGCCGGCGCTGTTACAGACCCTACAACAACAACAACATCAACAACAACAACAACAACCACAGCCAGCAGCAGCAGCAGCAGCAGGTGCTCACACACATCCAACACCGCTAATCTGTAGACTTTCAAAAGCTCAAATCAAAGTTCAGCGTCAAACACTGCGGCATCACGAAAAGGAGTTTTGCAGCCACAAACACTACACACATTTGTTTTCTTTAAGAAAAGTAAAGATATTTCGCTAAATACACTATATTAATTTGAGTTGTTGTTATTAATATTATTATTAGTAGTAATATTAGTATGCATAGTCAAAAATATTTTACATTTCCAATAATAAGACTTAAGAAGTACCACATGACCTTCCAGAAATCATTTACTAAATAATAGGCCTTGTGTGAACGGTAATTAGTAGTTATAAAATTCTTGTAGGTCCAGTGTTAATAATGAATGTATTTTGAGCATCAAATCAGCAAATTAGAATGATTTCTGGAGGGTCATGTGACATTGAGGACTGGAGTAACGATGCTGAAAGTTCAGCTTTGCATCAGTGTTCAATTATATTTGTAGTTGTGCATTGTATTTATCTTTTTATACTGTGTTCCTAAACTAAATGCAGCTTTAGTAAACAGAAGATATGTCTAAACCCAAAACTGGTCGAACAGTCATTGTAGTGTTGTCATAGCAGCATTGAAATAAATCCCTCAGGTTGCATTGACATGAGCGTATGCTAATGTGCTGATTGTAAACATATTAAACCCAGATGTGTGTTTCCTGACTGACAGACCACACAATCCCCCACCTGTGTTTGGAAACTAGAGTGCGAGGATTTCTAAAAGGATTGATTTTGCGATGTGTTGAATACAGTGGGCCTGTCATTCAGAGCGGTGTAATCATAGAGAAAAGACTCTGAGCTCCAATCACAGAAGTGTTTGAGCACACGGTGAGGCGCACATCACCGTTTCCTTCACTTCCTCCCTCATTTCCTCTCCGCTGGGATAATGAGACTCTCTCAATTAAAGAGCTCAATGGAAGCAGTTTAGCGCCGCTCTGCAGCACTGATTGAATCTGTTTTTGATTGTTACTGCTGTTCCAATCGCATTATTTCTGAGAATAAGTGAAACCCCCGTGAAGGATTCAAATTGAAAAGTTATTGAAATCTGTTTGTGTTTCTCGCACTTTGCTTCTTCAGCGGTGGTTTAGTCAAAAATGAAACTTTTGTCCTCATTTAAACCTCCAGGATTTCTCTTTCGTCTGTGGAGCACGAAAGCAGACGTTTTGCTGAATGTTCATGCTGCTGCTTTCTGTATATTAAAAATAAGTCTCCTATGCTCACCAAGAATGCATTTCTTTGATAAAAACGCAACTTTTTTAATTCAAGTAAATGTATTATATTAATGTAGTAATATAAAACAGTAATATTGTGAATAATTATTACATTTAAAAACAGGTTAAGGTTGTTTTATTTGAAATTATTTTAAAATCTAATTAATAGCTGGGATGCAAAGCTGATCTTTAAGCATCATTACTCCACATGATCTTTCAGAAATCATTCTCATTAGCTGATTTGTTGCTCAATAGACATTTATTGTTGTTATCAATATTAAAAACAGTTGTGTTTCTTAATATTTTTTTCTGGAAATTTAGTGATATAAAACATCATGAGTTGAAGCATCATTTAAACATCTTTAGGGTTTAGCATCACCCATCTTTCAACAATCAGTTCACAAAGGATGAAATCATCTACCGCCCTACATTTTTTACATTTCAGCACAGATTCAATTGGATGTATGTCATAATATGTAAAAAATTCACACATCCTAACTCTATTTCAACTTTAATATTTGTCTTGTAGTTGTGGAGTGGGAAGGAACACGGCTGGACCGGAAGTGACTCAGAAAACTGGAGAGAAAGACGTGGATCTGTGTCTTCATCTCCTCCACCTTCATCCTCCTCCTCCTACAGTTTTTCAGCGTCCCGAACATGTACGTGTGCTGCTCAGCTCACCGTTCTGCTCTCTAATTACACAGGCCCTGGCATATCTTGTTTAATTAACAGTAACAATTAAATTAGCTTAGCTGCTCATTACGCAATTTCATTCAGCCAGCAGCTTCATTTCAAGGTGAAACAATCATTTACGCCTGTAGAGGTGATCCGGATCCTGCTGGGAAATTAAACCGTCACACCTGCGTCTAATTTGTGGCCTTTGACCTTTTGCAGCGGATGTCTTTCTGACCGAGGGTGGGGCTACAGTGTCCAGACATCTGATTGGCAGGTCTCCCAGTCCCGCCCACGCTGACGATCTTATTGAGTTACTGGCACAGCTGGGGCTGGAGAAGTACATCGATATTTTCCAACAACAGGAGGTAAATACACAGCCCACACACACACACACACACACACACACACACACACACACTCGTCCCAGACGGCACACCCACGCACACACACCCACACACGCGGCGCTATTGTCTGATTACACACAAACCTGGCAGGATCCGACCGCTTCTAAACACCTTTAGGAATCAGGGTGAACTGAAGTATTTTAGTCTCCCTGGCAACAAAGGCACGGCTTAAAAGTTTGGGATTGAACTAGTCAACTGGATTTGTCAAAGTTGGCATCAGATCTTTGAAAGTTAGCTGCTAGCGAGAAACCTAAATTTCTTTGTGCAGAACTGTGTTTCTTTCCTTTGAACACAACAATTGGTGCAATGAAAGAGTTTCTTACTCAATATTTCTGTTTTGCTTTTAAGTAAAATATCTAAACATTCTTAAATCAACATACATTTATCTGCAAATAAATAAAAATGAGTAAAATATTGTGGGGAAAATAAGTGTTGAACACGTCATGTTTTTTCCTGGGAATAATATTTCTAGAGCTGTAGACATGGAACTGATCCAGATTTTGGTAGAAACCCAAACAATACAAACATCAAAATAAAACTAAACAAAAAAAATCTGAAAAGTCAGTTTTGTGTAATAACAATGAAAGGACACAAGGAGAAAGCGCTGAACTACTGAAATGTATTTAATACTTTATATAAAAGGCTTTTTTGGTGCTGTCAGCTTAAAGACGCCTCACATATGGAGAATGAAGTCACATGCATTGCTCAGGTGTTTTTCACACACTTCAGCAGAGTGTAAAAATCTTGCTGGTTCTGTGGGTCTCGTCTATCAAATCGAAGCTTTATTTTGTATTTTCTATTGGATTCAAGTCAGGTGATTGGCTGGGCCATTCCACAGCTTGATTTTCTTTCTCTGAAAGCATTTGAGAGTTTCCTCGGCTGTGTTTGGGATCATTGTCTTGCCGAAATGTCCACTCTGGTTTCATCTTCATCCTCCTGCTAATGTAGATGTTGGACTGAAGCAGCTAATATTCATTTACACAGAGGAAGGGCAGAGGCTTGCTGAAGAACTACTGAGAGATTTCAGCTGCTGTCTGGGCTTTCACTGCCTTTCTACACCTCCCTTTCTTCATGTGTTCCATTGTTTTTCCCTGTGTCATTTCATTTTATTACGTAAGCATTGGCAGACTATTTTGCTTGTTTTGAGGAAAACCTCACCTAATTTGACTCATTATTTCTGAAAACAAGACAGCATATTTTGCTGGTCTAGAAAGCGCCTCTTGATTTAAGAGTATTTAGATATTTGGACTAAAAACAAGACAAAAACTCTAGGTAAGAAAAGCATTTTTGCAGTAAATTTCCTAAACAATTAGAAAGAAATGAGTAACAGATTTACAAGAGTGTACTAAAATAGTGTTTTGTACACTAATAATCTATGAATCTATGCATTTTTGTTAAAATCATATTTTGCAGTGGGTTCACGTCCAATCTATCAGAAATCCAGGTATTCATCAATAATGATTATAATACAAACAACAAACATTTGATTGCTATAAGCATGCTTTAATCAAATTATAAATAATTTTAGTTAATTAGTTAACTAAAATAATTAGTTAAAATTAGTTAACTTTCAGCTAACTAATAATTATCACACAAAATACTAGTTTGCAACATCAAGCAGCATAACAAGCTATTTTTAATGGCTCTTGTGCTGAAAAAAGATGAATAGTACAGTGACCTTTAATAGGTCTAAAAATATTGGATTTCTAAATTCATAACTCCTTTAATATCAACTAAGAATCATTCCTTTAGAGGTTTTTTCTCTGTTAGTTCATAACTAACACTGGTGTTTGTATCGTCTCGTATGTTTTGGATGAAGCAATCTATTTGTCACATTAATCTTGCTCTCCCATCTGTCAGATCGATTATCAGACGTTCCTCACGCTCTCGGATGAGGATTTGAAGGAAGTGGGTGTGAGCACATTTGGCGCTCGCCGGAAGATGCTCCTCGCCATTGCAGGTCACTTTTATTCGCTGAAAATATTCTGTTGGCTGAAAACGACATATGGTGTATAAATCTAAACGCTTGAAACTTCTGCACTGCTTTTCCCCTCATTTCAGATCTAAGTAAAAAGAGGAAAATTCCAGAAGCGTTTGTTGTGAAGTCTGGATACCTGGAGGGCGGAGCCAGCGGTCGGCTTCCACGAATCATGGACGAGGACGTGGCTGCCAAGAGCAATCGCTGGTGATGAGACGATATGACTGCAAACACTCCACTGTTATATCCTATAAGGTACCCAGGGCCAGGCTGCGCTTCCTGTCATGTGGCCCTCGGGGACCAATCAAAGTATGACATGATAGATGATTTCCATATAAGACAGAGAGGACAGATGTGCTGTGTCTCTCAGAGGAAACATGCAGAGAAGCGTGACCTTCAGCGTGAACCCGCTGGCTGTCCGGCAGCAACATTTAGTATGCAAGTCTGTCTCTCTGACTGTCTCTACCTCCGTTTCTCTGTCTGCCGCTGTTCTATGCAAAACTTTTTCTCTCTCTTTGTGTGATGTTCAAATATAAGAGCTTTCACAGACATTGTTTAAATGTCAGTTACATTTCAGATCTTCTATTAAATGAGAAACACTTTGCTTTTATTCACTTTACATCACAGTTGTGGTGCATTGCTTAATTGCTTATCACACACGCACACTGCAAAATATGCTGTTCTTACTTAGATTTTTGGTCTCGTTTTTAGTCCTAATATCTAGAAATTCTTAAATAAAGAAGCAATTTTCTAGACAAGGAAAAAATATGGTTTTCAGAACAAGCAAATAAACATAGCAAATAACAAGCTAAATATTTAACCCAGGCTCATTCTGAAAACGTACCCGTATATACGTTTCTGGAGAGCGCCAAATATGTCTCAGGAGGTACGTTTTTTTGCAGTTTTTGTTTTCATGAATCCACTAGAGGACGCTGTGTACGCTTTTTGAGATCTCAAATTTCTCTCACGAGTGCCATTCGCGCCTGCCATTCTCGCGTTAACCCAGCAGAGGCCGCTGTCGACTGACTGACTGACCGATAGACTGACTGACCCACCCTCCTCCTTCCCTAAACCCAACCAATAGTGTTTTCAAAAGCACAGCCACTTCCCTAAACCCAACCAACAGTTTTAAAAAGCAATCCAGAAAAAGAAAAGCCCTCGTCTGATTTTTACCACGTTTTCAGATTTTACCACATTCTCACCCTGTTATTTACTTGTTGTTAATTTGTTTTTGGATTTTATTTTTGTCTTACCTGCTTTCTGGAACCGTTCTTCGTCGAACTCAAACCCCATCGTCATGATCAACTTCTCTATGCGTCTCAAGTCCGCCGACGTACAAGCGAGCCACTGGACAAACTGGTAAAAGCTGAAAAGCCATACACATGGAGGTAAGCGGTCAGCTGATGAGCGTGAAAAGGAACGGCATCATACGGCCCCGTAGCGTTCGTTTTAAAGATGAAATACAGCCATACGTACCTCTGGCTACATAATTTGCGATCTCCAGAAATGTATATAGGGCTACGTTGTCAGAATGAGCCTGTGTTGCAAATATTCAGCCAATGGGGTAAGCAAAATAATCATGTTTTTCTTTTTTTTTTGTGATTATTTATTACAAAACAAGGCCAGCATACATAGCTAGCAACAACTATATACAAGCCAGGTATAAAAAAAATTAATAAAAATAAATAATAAAAATAAAATAATAGCTAAATAGTTGTGTTTTTCTTTTTAGCAAAAAATAATTTAGCTTACCCCATTGGCAGATTATTTTGCATATTTTAAGGAGAAACTGACCTAATTTTGACTCATTATTTCTGAATTTTTTTTTGCTGGTCTAGAAAATGCCTCTTGATTTAAGAATATTTTGATATTTGGACTAGAAACAATACCAAAAATCTAATAAAAAAGCCTTTTTTTTTAAACAATTAGAAAGAAACAAGTAACAGATTTAAAGGAGTGTACTAAAATAGGGTTTTGTACAACAATAATTTATTAATCTATGCATTTTTTTGTTTACAGCTTCATATGCAAAATCATATTTTGCAGTGGGTTCAAGTCCAATCTATCAGAAATCCAGATATCCATCAATAAGGATTATAATACAAACAACAAATATTTGATTGCTATAAGCATGCATTAATCAAATTATAAATATTTACTCTTTCCTAACTAATAATTAAGTATTAAAGTATAATAAAGTATAATAAGTAATAAGATATAATAATTAAATAGTAAAGTACAGATAAAGTCAAAATCATTCATTTTCATTTCGGCTTAGTCCCTTTATTAATCTGGGGTCACCACAGCGGAATGAACCGCCAACTTATCCAGCATATGTTTTACACAGCGGATGCCCTTCCAGCTGCAACCTAGTACTGGGAAACACTCATACACACTCATTCACACACATACACTACGGCCAATTTAGTTTATTCAATTTACCTATAGCTCATGTGTTTGGACTGTGGGGGAAACCGGAGCACCCGGAGGAAACCCACACCAACACGGGGAGAAGATGCAAACTCCACACAGAAATGCCAACTGACCCAGCCGAGGCTCGAACCAGCGACCATCTTGCTGTGAGGCGATTGTGCTACCCACTGCGCCACTGCATCACCCTAAGTCAAAATCATTACCACTGTATAACAATGGCTTGCCTAATTACTCTAACTTTAACATAATTAACCTAGTGAAGCCTTTAAATGTCACTTTAAGCTGAATACTAGTGTCTTGAAAAATATCTAGTCTATATTATGTGCTGTCTTCACGGCAAAGATAAAAGAAATCAGTAATTAGAAATGAGTTATTAAAACTGTTATGTTTAGAAATGTGTTGAAATAAAAATCTCTTTGTTAAACAGAAATTTGGGAATAAATATACAGGAGAGCTAATAATTCTGACTTTAACTACTGTATGTAGTAATAAAGTAAAAGCACAAAACCTTTATCCAATAGGGGGCGACCTGTCACTGTGTGTGCCTGTAGGAGAGCTTTAAGTTTGTGCATTGAAAGGTTTTCTTGCAATAACTTTTTCCTGGAAAATGAACAGATGATGTAATTTCATAACCTTGAAAATTACCAGCCCCGCACAGCTAGTTAAATAAATATATTGTGTGCTTAATGAATAATTAGCTGCTTTTATTCAGCAGAGAAAAATATGAAACGGCTCTCAATATTTTGTTGTCTCACCCCAGTGCACAAGCCAAAGTTTTCAATTAAAATTATCTGTTCTGAGTGTGCTCAGCGTTTCCCTCATTTACACTTTAATGCATCGCTCGTATGCATGTCATTCAGACGGATTTCGGGAATTCATCATGTGGATTTTAGCTGTGTCAATATCTCGGGCTCTGGCTGATGGGAATTTCCACACTCTGAAAGAGTAAAATGTTAACAGCACATAATCAGAAACCGCATTGACCTGCATTACCCACGGTAAAATATTGCCACTTAACATTAACAGCATTAAGCCAATGGAGTGGAACCAAATAAATTAAACACGCAAACCGACAACACACACACACACACACACACACCTTCATATACAAGACTTCCTGCCAGTGAGAAACTGCACACAGAACATGATGGATGTCTATAGTGTTTGCTTCATGTCTTTGTGCCTTGTTGCAAGACGTTCAGTGTTTTAATGGTGATTAATCAGCCATCGCATAGTTAGAACCGTCTACTTTTAATCCAGGGTGTCTGCGGGGTCTTAAAAAGTCTGAAATTTCCCAAAAAATAAATAAATAATTGGGCTTGAAAAGTATTAAATTCACTGAAATGTTTTGTTGTAGGTCTTAAATCAGTTATAACAGGTCTTAATTTTCCTACGTCCATGGTAAATGGAGACAAAATCCATCCAATCACCAACAATACATCTCAATTTATTAACTTTTGTTAATTCATTATTACTTAGCAATATGGTATTAATTTCTTTCTTACAATGACATTTGTTTACAATGTTATTGTGTTTATAGGTACCCGGTAGAGGACACTGACCTGGACAGACTGTTGTGCATACATTTAGTTTATTATATTAAAAATAAGTTATCTAGATCAAAAGTGTGTATACACACACACTTTATTAGGTACACCTTATTAGTCACCGGCCACTTAATTAGGTACACCTTACTAGTACCAGGTTGGACCCCCTTTTGCCTTTAGAACTGCCTTAATCCTTTGATTCAACAGGGTACTGGAAATATTCCTAAGAGATTCTGGTCCATATTGACATGATAGCATCACACAGTTGCTGCTGATTTGTCGGCTTCACATCCATGATGCGAATCTCCCATTTCACCACATCCCAAAGGTGCTCTATTGGATTGAGATCTGGTGGAGGCCATTTGAGTACAGTGAACTCATTGTCATGTTCAAGAAACCAGTCTGAGATGATCCACGTTTTATGACATGGCGCGTTATCTTACTGGAAGTAGGCTCAGAAGATGGGTACACTGCGGTCATAAAGGGATGGACATGGTCAGCAACAATACTCAGGTAGGCTGTGGCGTTGACACAATGATCAATTGGTACTAATGGGCCAAAGTGTGTCAAGAAAATATGCCCCATCGTCTTGACCATATCTACTTGCCTAAATGCATTGAGTTCCTTCCATGTGATTGGCTGATTAGAAATTTGCATTAACGAGCAGTTGGACAGGTGTACCTAAAAAAGTGGCTGGTGAGTGTACAGTATATACGACTGGAGTTTTGAGACATTATTTAAAATATGTGGCTAGGAAATAAATAACTTTGAATTTTTGGGATGGGGCAAGTAAAAATCTTTTTTTCGATGAGTGTTTAGCCCTGTGTAAGTGTGACATTTCTTTCATAATGATCTTAAAAAGTCTTAAATTTGACTAGCAGATGCCCTGTAATCTGCCACCAGCACAAAGAGCTAACCATTGAGTCACAGCAGGTCAATAAGACTCTAGGTAAAAGTCACTTTCAGGCCCTGTGACTTCACTGGAGATGCATTAACCCACACAGAACTGTGACTCCGCTGATAAAGCATGCTACACCAAGGGCATTAGTTCCATTTCAATGCATTTAGTGATAAACTGTTACATTAAGTAGTTTAAAACGTCTGCCGTAATGCATTAATGTGGACCTCTCTAAAGGGGTCTTTACAATTGAGTTAGGGCTGTTATATATTGATGCTGTATAAAAGCAGATTCATGACCCGCCTACATGTAGTGTCAGACTCTGATGCTGTTTGGCTTATCAGTAATACTTTTTCATTTTAATTTCATATTTTTCATTAATGCTTTTTTGTGGGTCATTTTATTCCCTCTTTCTCTTTAATATGGCTTTTTGTCCTGTTCAAACTTGTGATTCAATCTTACCATTGATGTATTTGTACGTATATGCATACATTTTGTGTAAAATAAATAAATAAGAGCTAGTATTTTAAAGATTTCATGCATAAAAAATACTTTTTGTTTTTTTTCCTCAAGCATACTTGTTAAGCCTATTCCCATAATGCAATTACACTTATTTACATGGTTTACAGGGACACTCCATAGGCGTAATGTATTTTATACTGTAAAACTACTTATTATTTGGCCCTACCCCTAAACCAACCCTTACAGTAAACCTGTGGCAAAAATTGTATTAATTTCCAAAGACTGCTTTAAGTATGATTTTTAAGCATTTGCATTACAAGGACACGAGGTGTGACCCTGTAAACCACCTTAATAGAGTTCAAATAAGTCATACCCATGTCATTATACCACTTTGTGTCCCTGTAAACCACATAAACCTGTACACACACACACACACACACACACACACACACACACACACACACACACACACACACACACACACACACACACACACACACACACACACACACACACACACACACAGTAGTCAGCATTTGAATAGGATCAAAAAAGTTAATCAAAGTTAAGACAAGACAAAGGATGGGTGTTCAATGATTTTAGGACAATCATAAAATGTTTGATCCAGTTCAAATGTTGACGTGTGTGTGTGTGTGTGTGTGTGTGTGTGTGTGTGTGTGTGTGTGTGTGTGTGTGTGTGTGTGTGTGTGTGTGTGTGCGCGCGCGCGTGTGAAACAACTGTAACATTAATAACACTCCTTTCAGACTGTGAACTCCTCAAGGACAAGCAAGTGCATATTCTTTTTATCACCATTATTTTACGCTGTATTTTACAGCACTTTATGTGTTCGTATTGGTCTGTCGTGTAGTGGAATCAGTCTCACAACATTATTCTTGCAATAGTCATTTCTGAAATGCAATTATGCCGCCTCTGCAGCGTTTAAAAGCATGTCTAGACGCATTTTGGTGGCGTGTACACATCTGAAGCGACTTACGAGCAAAAAAAAAAGGTGGTGTGTGTGGTGCTGAACGGACAGCTCCCCCACACTCACTATACAGTACACACACACACACACACACACACATACACTGATCCTGAAGCGCAGCACTGAACCACTGCACTACACACAGAGAGAGAACACCTTACACATATTCTTCCTCCGCGCTATGTTTACTAATGAAGTTAATCTATTGACTTATTTATTCCGTTTAATTAAAAATGAGCCGATATTCCCATCAGTCTCTCCCTGCAGCTGAAACCACCGCAGTGGACAGCCGGCAGTTTAGAGCCATTACGGGCTGATTCCAAATAAAACCGGGACTGCTTTTAATTTGTTAGGAGTGATCAGGGAGTGAGGGCCCGGTATTGATTCCCTCCGCACCGCACAGGATGTTTTACAGCTTAAAGTCAACACCTGCGTATCACCTCCAGCACACCGTTTATTCCCCAATGAATGCACCACCACTCCCTTTGTTCTGAGTGGAAAAGTGTGTGTGTGTGTGTTTGTGTGTGTGTTGTGCGCGAAAGCAAAACTACAACCTTTAGGTTATAATAGAGATAAAGTATATATATATAAATAAATAAACTTCGGTTGTGCTTTGGTTTGTTTAGTTAACTTACGTCATGTGATCATATATACATATATAAACAATTTAATATTTAGTCGCTCGAGAGGGAGAGAGAAATCGAGGGAAGTGGGAGGAGTTACGGTGGAGAGTGGGCGGACACGCGCGCCGTTCCATTACACGGCTCCGTTTCTCCCGGTCGCGCTCAGTGCAGCAGGATCTGAGGAAACTCTCGGTACTCTCCCGTGTCTCGGATACTTTACGGTCCCACAGAGGGAGCTCCAATCACCCGTTCTGTTTGGCCCCGGGAACCGAGGACTCTCCCACGGTTTAAGGTGAGTGAAGCGAATCATAAAAAACAAACAAACAGTCGAAGGCAATTAAAGCAGACGCCAGCAAAGCTCGTGCCCGAGGAGAGTGGCCGTTAAAGTCCGTTATTATTCGCTTGTTGTCAGTCAGTAGCCTCAGGATTTTCTCCTCGGGGACGATTAATTATATCAGATGGACATATTCAGCGGATTTATAATCCAGAAATAATCCGCACCCTTTGCCCGTGAGGCTCTGGAGTTGTTTATTGGATAAGAACTAACGTGAGCTTTTTAATATTTGATATTATTGGGTGTGTTTAAACGGAAGTCGTCTCGAAAGGGTTGTTGGCGTCTTTACCTCAGGTGCACTGTGTGTTTGATTCTACCTGCTCTCCTCTGTCTCTCTCAGATGATGTTGAGTCTCGGTTTGTTCGTGTCTCTGCTGGGTTTGACGGTGTCCGTTACCGGCAGCAGTGACGGAAACCCGCTGGACAATGATAAGTGGATGAGCACCGTGTCCCAGTACGACAGGAGCAAATACTGGAACAAATTCCGCGACGTGAGTTTTGTACTCTTTTCTTTTGCTGCTGGGACGCTGTGTGTGTGTGTGTGTGTGTGTGTGTGTGTGTGTGAGTGAGGCAGGTTTTGGCTTTCTTTATGAGGACCAAATGTTCCCTCAAAGGTCTGTAGTCATTTTAATTAGCTTCGTTTAGAATAAAAAGTCAGAGGAAGGTCTTTTGTTTTGTTAACCTACTTGGGAGTTCCCGAGGTATCCTCCGAAGAACAGCAAAAGCTGCATGAAGCTTATTTTGTTGCCTTTCCCATGAGATAGAAGCTTCATTAAATGCCAGAATTAGTGTATTCATTAACAATATAACAATATACCATCTTAAAAGGTGTAATTTAGTGTTAGCAGTTGATTAGTCTTTATAATACCTCAATGGATACGCTTGTATGTGGCTGTATTTTATTCATTTAGTGTTCCATACTATCCATTTTACATTCTACAAGGTAAAGTTGGTTTTATATAAAGTATTCTTTGCAAATTCTGAAAAGGGAAATCATATTAGCAGCCGATGACTGTCAAAGTATTCTGTTCACAGTCAATTAAATGGTGCTAATGTTGTTTTAAAGTCATAATCACATGAGATTGCAGACGAATATTCAAAGTAGCGTGGTAAAGAACACGGGGCCTGTTAAAATGAATGACTGTGTGAATATAAAACCAGCTTTACCTCAATCCATTATACATATGATTAGTGGATCTAAAATTATAGTACATGATGCCTCAAATCACTTTTAGAAATAATGATGAAAAAATGGCAAAACATTTCAGAATTAAAAGCTATTAGTATTAAGTTGTTAAATTATTTATTTATTTATTTATTTATTTATTTATTTATTTATTTATTTATTAACATTGGCATAATAACCTTATAGTTATAGTTCACAAACATGACAATTTGATGTTAATTTACTTAACCTTAGGACATCTAGCATTATTTCTTTCTTCAGTAAAACATAAAAATGTAAAGAGTCAAAATATTAAGGCAAAACAGAAATAAATACCAGTTGCTCCTAATGATACATTGAGGTCTTAAAAAGCGTAACAGCTGATCTGTGCAAAAAGTTAAACATAATTTCCAACAATATTAGCATTCATCAGCAAACAGTCCTGAGTGCATTCACAAAGGTCTGGAGCACAAGCTTCCTATTGCATACTGAGGTATGTGTGGATAAAAACTCGAGTGAACGTTTGCTTATCGCAGAAGCTTCAATCTTTATAAAAGTTAATTAAACTAATAAACTAGTAAACTAATAGTGCCAGCTTGGCTGTGAGTTTGCACCAGTGCACAACATTGTGCATCTCTCCATACCATTGTGAATGCGCTCAAAATCTATAATGTTCTACTAAAGGAACAAAGTCTGAAGGTGAATCAAGAGCACAGTTTCATTTAATGGTGAAATAGTGCCTTAAATAGAGAGGAATTTGATGTTCAGAATAGTTTAGCTCATTTTTAAACTAGCACAATCGACTCCTAAATCCAGAATGTGCCATTACAGTTGTGGCTTGTCCCAAAAGTTGCCATACTGACTTTAGAAATAATGTGCATAGTTTTAGTATGCAGTCAAAGTAAGCCAATCGGGATGCAGCGTGTGTGGTCTTGTACACGTGTTGTGTAATCCGCAATGGAGAGATTGAGATCTCGAAATGAAGCACCTGTCCATAAGTGTGTTCAGAGGGTCTCAGCTGTGGGATCTAGATGAGAGCAGGATCGGAGGCTCTTTATATGGATGAAGTGATTGCAGGAGGTGAAGATGAAGAGTCTCTTCATGCCTCTCGGTCCTTCTCTCTCTCTTTCGCTATGCATCTCTCTTTCCTCTCATTCTTTATCTGCACCTCTCTCTCTCTCTCTTTCTCTCTGTCAGTAATTTTTCTGTGTTAATGAGAGGTGATATTATGAATGCTGATGCAGTAGGAGAAGCATTGAAAGGGAAGGTGACAAGGACATTAGCACATAAACGAACACACACGCTTGTATGGTCCTATCTGAACAACCGCCAATTCTGGAAAAATCATTATGTGTGGGCGGAATGACCGACATGTTGCGTCTTGGTATGTGCAGGTCACAATGTAGTCGTTTTCACTGGAAATTCAATGCAAATGTTTTGTATATTAAATAACCATCTGGCAATGGTATTTTTAGACAAGGCTGTAAATGAAAATGAAAAAAACACTTCATGTCTTTTTATTTGGAGGACACGCTGAGAAATATTAGGTTAATCAAAACAAATGGAGTCTGGCATCGGTGCAGAAGTGGATTCAAATTGTATGAGAGCATAAATAGGATGATAGAACTGATTAAATTATCAGCGGGTGAAAAATAATGAACATTAGAATTCATTCGAGTTGGAA
>CAIGQW010054354.1:8464523-8484326 GCA_903798125.1 Danio choprae
AGTACTATACTATAATTATATAATAATATAATAGTTTTCTATAATTATATAACAATTATTATTATAATAAAAAACTATTATTATTATTATTATTATTATTATTATTATTATTATTATTATTATTATTATATGCTTTGTCTTGTTTGTCGTTGTCTTATTGTTTTTATTATTATAATATCAGGAAAGTCATACTTTAAACCACAATCATACATTTTATCACAAAAAATAAACAATTAGTTTCCTGCAAATCTTGCATTGCTTGAAAATGTCTTAAAGCTGTGCATTTTTTGTGCATAAAACCATATAGAGAGAGTTATTTCATTCTAAGTATGGTATTTTTTTGGTTGTGTTAAAACAAATCCAGATCCAGAAACATAATTTGGTGCTTCATTGTTAACAATTTAAATGAGATCATATGCTAAAATACCACTGTGTCTTACCTCAGAAGAACATGGTTTTGTATTTTTGTTAGTAAAAACCAGCTTTTGCTAACATTCGAGCATCAGAAATCCAACCTGTGACTTTCATCAGGCCGAGCAGAGGCTTTCCTCCTCATCATGGAGGTCTCAGTCTCTTGGTGGGAGTTGAATTAATGATGAGGAGCGTTTAATGAGGAGGTGAGACAGCGGAGTCCCTGCTCATCCAGAGTCCAGCGCTCAGCTCTTCTCCAGAGAGACAGGAACAGATTTCTCGCCTGTCTGCCATTTGAGTTATCACCCCTCTGCTTTCTCTCCAGCACACACCAAACTGCTGATTCCAGTCTCTGACTCAGACGCTTTTCCTACTGTACGCTAGGACTGCATGTCATCAGTAATTAGTGATGCATGAAACGAGTTGTCAGCCGGACGCCATCAAACCATCCCTAGAAAACGAGAGCAAGAAAGAGGGAATTAGAGTACTGAGATGGAGAGAAATGGAGGATGAAGGTGGAGGAGAATAAGAAGCGGTGATAGATGATCAGTCGAGCACCTCATCCAGAGGGGAGTTTATTATGCTGCTTTAGTACTTCACTGTGCTACTTTGAATATGTGCACTAGAGACTATTTATCTCCTGCTGCGTGCAAATATGGCAGTGGTTTTTCATTTGTCGGAGGAAATATCGGGTGCAAAGATGGCAGAAATCCACTTAGCTAAGATAATGCACTTTCACATGTGCTGGCATTGACCAGAATCACCGTATACGTGTGATAGCAGAAATGTGTCAGCCAGCGGAGACTTTAACTTAGATTTATTATTAACTTGTTTACATCTGAATGCTGTAAAGAAACACTGAGTAATGTGCTAATACAAAGGAGGATAAAAGACAGTTTGTTCCAATTAAACAGAAAAGTTTCACTTGATTATAGGGAACACATGTTTATTAGTGATGGTTCGGTTCATGTACTCCGAGAAATACAGCCAGTCCGGATGTGCCAGTCACTGGGGTTAGACATAAAAGACCTGATCTCACAAGGGAACGTAAATATTTTACATTTTGTCAGTTTAGTGGCTAATTCATACAAATTTGTATGAGTTCAGACATACAGAAATGTACAACTTGTAAAAGGTGTGGCACCAAACCCCACCCCTAAACCCAATCGTCATTGCGGGATGAGCAAATCGTACTCAATTGTTTGAATGAGATAGCGTTGGTGCATCAACTTAGCAGCCATTCACAAAGAACGTCTTTGCGTCTGAAAACACTCAGAAGTGGTTCCGCCATGTTGTTCTTGTCATGCCAACTTGCTACTGTAAACAGAAGCTCGCAGTGCTTGTCCCGGAGTTCCTCTGATTGGTCCACTACTTTGGACTCACACAGAACCATAGAGAGCGGGAGTTGCGACAATGAAAGTCCAAAATGTTCAATCACCATGTGATTCATGTTGACTCAAATAGTTTCAGGAAGTGCTTCACGGTTAATTCAAATAATGTTAGATAACGTTAAAACATACACAATCAACGAGAAATACAGTCAGTCCAGATGTGCCAATGACTGGAGTTAGACAGAAAAGACCACAGCAGTGAAACAACTGAGGAGCCTTTACAAAGATTACATCTTTACATCTAAATACGCAAGATGCACCCCTCAGAAATGTTACTACTGTAAACAGAATCTTTTATGTCAGAATCTTTATTGTTTTTATTTTCAATTTAAGAATTATTTATTGAATTTTTTTAGAAAAGAATGTGATTATAAGAAAAAGACAGCTAAATAAATAAATAAAAATAAATAAAACAAGTGTATATTAAGCCTGTTTGGCTCCATGGCTAGAATTGCTCGGCCCCCCAAATGACTAAATCCGCCCCTGCTTTCTGGATCTTAAATTGAATACACAATTACTGTTTTTCTGTTGTTTTAAGAGAAGGCTGAGCTAAATCTGAACATTTAGTTTCCTAATTATAAAGTTTTAGTTTTAATTATTGTTTATTTTGTACTTTCAATTTAATTTCAAAGGCTTTTCCGTTCTGTGGCTGATTGTAGCAAAACACTTCTGCCACTTCAAAATAAACAGAAAAAGCAAGCACTGGGGATTTGTTGCTTATCCCTGTTATAATGAACCTGTATCAAACCGCGACCCAAAAACCGAGGTACGCCATGAACCATGACTCTAGTGTACTATTACACCTCTACTTCATTATAATTCTTCCATGTTTATAATAATATATCTTCATCTAAGTTAATGGTATTTGAAAAAAGTCTTTCTTGAAAAAGGTTTCTCTTTCTTGTTCTTTACCTAACACAAACCTACAAATAGCAGTCGAACAACTTGTTCTCAGGTTGTAATTGCACACATTCACAACACTCGTGTGGACAGTGAGAGCTCACGAGGCAGGGGGAAGGAATCTGTCGCTCTCTCTTCTTGTACAGTATATCAGTTTAACAGATGATCAAGGACACTTGTAAGTTTAGTCACACGTTCAGTGTCTCCTACAAAGCTATTGAGCAGTTCAGCTATGACGGCTAAAAATATTACACTTAAGCTTGTTGTGAGCTTACAGGCTGAATTGAATTTGACTGTAGCTACAAAGTCATGCACTTTAGTCATGTCAGAGACTATTACTGTAAATGACTATAAATTGAAATGAGGAAGAAAACAAAGACAATAAATATCACAGCTGAATGCATTGTGTAATCACAGAGTATTATTCTACGACCGATTAATCACATCTAAAATAAAAGTTTGTATTTACTTAATGTGTGTGTACTCGCTGTGTATAAATATTGTGTATATATGAATAAAAAATTTAGAAAATACCAAAAAATATAAAACCAAAATATTTACACATATATATGTATTTATATATAATTTGTATTAGATCTAAACATTTAATTTATAAATTGACCTAAACATTTTCTCAAATATATACATGTATGTGTGTGTGTGTCTGTGTGTGTGTGTCTGTGTGTGTGTCTGTGTGTGTGTCTGTGTGTGTGTCTGTGTGTGTGTGTGTGTGTGTGTGTGTGTGTGTGTGTGTGTATATATATATAATATTTATATATATTTACTGGTATAAAATAATTATGCACAGTACATACACTACCTGACGAAAGTCTTGTCGCCAATCCAAGTTTTAGGAACAACAACTAATAACTTGACTTCTAGTTGATCGTTTGGTATCAGAAGTGGATTATATGAAAGGCAAAGGCCTCTAGATTACGCTTATTTTACTAAAATAAAATATGATCATGCCTTGATTTTTAATTATTTAATTAGGACAGTAAGGTCTGACTTTGCTTAGACAAAGGTCTTGTCACTTAACAGAAATAATGTCCAGTATAGAATATAAAGTCATGCTGCAGTGGAAACAGAATGAATATTGTGTATGACTCCATGAGCTTGGACGACTGCATCCATACATCTGTGCAGTGACTCAAATAACTTATTAATAAAGTCATCTGGAATGGCAAAGAAAGCGTTCTTGCACGACTCCCAGAGTTCATCAAGATTCTTTAGATTCATCTTCAATGCTTCCTCCTTCATCTTACCCCAGACATGCTCAATAATGTTCATGTCTGGTAACTGGGCTGGCCAATTCTGGAGCACCTTGACCTTCTTTGCTTTCAGGAACTTTGATGTGGAGGCTGAAGTATGAGAAGGAGCGCTGCTATCCTGCTGAAGAATTTGCCCTCTCCTGTGGTTTGTAATGTAATGGGCAGCACAAATGTCTTGATACCTCAGGCTGTTGATGTTGCCATCCACTCTGCAGATCTCTCGCACACCCCCATACTAAATGTATCCCCAAACCATGATTTTTCCTTCACCAAACTTGACTGATTTCTGTGAGAATCTTGGCTCCATGCAGGTTCCAGTAGGTCTTCTGCAGTATTTGTGATGATTGGGATGCAGATCAACAGATGATTCATCGGAAAAATCGACCTTCTGCCACTTTTCCAAATGATCGACTAGAAGTCAAGTTATTATTTGTTGCTCTTACAACTGGGATCCACGGCAAGACTTTTGTCAGGTAGTGTCTAAGTATATATAATGTAAATACAAGCTTTTTATTTTTGGAACATTTACATGTAGTCATTTAGCAGAAGCTAAAAAAGATGATTAATCAGCCTAGTAATCTACTCGTTTACTATACTAGAAGCTCTGCAGGTTTCTTCTTTCTTAAAATGTGGTAGAAGTGGTGCAGTCCTGATCATGCGCATGCCTGGCTACATTTTTTTTTTTAAGAAATGTCAGGTCCTTCAATAATACATTGATTGAAGAAAATGACAGTTATTAAGTGATAATATTTCATAAGAAAATCTAACCTGTTATAGTGTTTTAAAAGCTAAATGATTAGGCTGGTCTGTGCTCTTAACAGCACTCTTCAGTTTCTTCAGGACAATCAAATGCAATTTTCAGATAAGCCAAATGGATTGCCGATTATTATACTGATTTTATTTATTTCAAATATATGTTTCCTAAAGTTAGAAACAATGAAAATGTTCACATATTTTATTAGCTTTATCACAGTCTGAACTGTCTGCAGTGATTTACAATTAAAGCCACCAGTTTTAATCACTTTATTCATGATGCTACACACATTAGCAGCTGTCTACACATGAACAAGTATTCATTAAAATTAGCATGTGTAATTGCAAAATGCACTGCCAGGCAAAACTTTCAGAACAGTAACATTTTTGATAGTTTTTTTTTCTTAAAGAAGCCTTTTCCACTGATCAAGTATTTGATTCTAATTACAGGAAAAGGTTTAAAATAGGCTTCAAAATTGCTCTCATGTCCAGTGTTGTTTATATACTTCATCATTTTCGGCTTAGTCCCTTTAATAATCTGGGGTCGCCACAGCAGAATGAACCGCCAACTTATCCAGCATATGTTTTACGCAGCGAATGCCCTTCCAGCTGCAACCCATCACTGGGAAACACCCATACACACCTATTCACACTCATACACTGTGGACAATTTTGCTTACCCAATTCACCTATAGCGCATGTCTTTGGACTTGTGGGGGAAACCGGAGCACCCTGAGGAAACCCACGCAAACACGGGGAGAATTTATATATTTATGATTGTTTATTTATGTAGCACCGCGGTCCTGCGAGATGCGACATTTCATCGCACTTTGTCTATACATGTAGCGGAATGACAATAAAGCTCAACTTGACTTGAAAATAAGACAATTTTGACATATTTTTACTATTTAAGAGAACTGTTTTCTATTTGACTATATATTTTAAAATGCTATTCGTTCCTGTGAATTCAAAGCATCATTACTCCAGTCACATGATCCTTCCCAAATCATTCTAATATGCTGATTTGCTGTTCAAGAACGCTATGCAGTCGTACTGTGTGCCTGAAATCTGCATTATTTTCTGCAGCAGTGGCAGAAACCGCCGGAGATCTTTCGGAAACGTCTGTCGTTTCTTTGTGCTTCTGGAAACAGATTTCCAGCTCATTTGTTAGTATCATGTCTTATACAGAACAGATGTCAGCATTATGATAACCAATAGAGATGCACACACACATATATGCACTGCTGAGTTTATGGATGTGCTTGCAAGAGAATTATGTGTGTGTGTGTGTGCGTACGATCACTTTCAAATCGCAAAATTATTCATTCATTTGTGATAATTTGTATGCACTCATAAATATAGATTGCAATTTAATGAAAGTCCATCCTCTCGCTCTGTATGCCCAATCCCTCAGACACTTCAGACGAGTGTGAGTGAGGCATCATGATGTTTCGGAGACTTTTATCTAGTTTTGTTGACCATCTTTTTTCTCTCTCATTGTTCATTTCTCTTGTTCTTTTAGAGGAATTGTTGTAAAATATGAAAATATGCAATATTCGATACTGTTGTTGAGTGTTGTGATTAATGATATTTCTTATATTCCCTTGCTATTTTTATTGGCTATGTTTTTAAATCCTTTTCATTGATTTAGTCCCTTATTTATCAGGGGTCGTCACAGCAGAATGAACCGCCAACTATTCCAGCATATGTTTTACGCAGCGGATGCCCTTCCAACCGCAACTCAGTACTGGGAAACACCCAAACACTCATTCTCACACACACACACACACACACACACACACTCATACACTACGGCCAATTTAGTTTATTAAATTCACCTATAGCGCACGTCTTTGGACTGTGGGGGAAATGGAGCACCCGGGGAGCACCCGGAGGAAACCCACGCCAACACAGGGAGAACATAAAAACTCCACAAAGAAATGCCAACTGGCCCAGCGGGGACTCGAACCAGCGACCTTCTTGCTGTGAGGCGACAGTGCTAACCACTGAGCCACTGTGCTGCCCTTCACTTAGTTAGACAGACAAAAAAAAAAAAACCTTTTTTTTTACAGTGGTTTCAACAGATGGTTTCTCTGTCAATGTAAGTCTGTTGGATTATTTTCATCCAGCGAATCTGATCCCTTAGGGAGAAAAAGCAAAACAATGTGTACTATTTTTGATCTGTGTAGAAGTATGTGAATTGTGCAGCATCCTTTGTAGTGCGCCATATTCAGTCTGATTTGATAATGGTGAATCTCAGTCACTCCCAGACAGATCTTTCCTTTGACCTTCACTGTCGGACTGCAATCTCACATACACAGGCACACGCCAAAAATGATCATTCACACTGATTGTAGTGTTGATTCTCGGTGGGAGGGGTTTCGTGCTGAATAACTGACAAGTCCTCTGATGAGATTATTATAAGATGCGAGTACAGGCACTGCCAGACTCCACATTAACAGAATTTAGCAGAATAATAATTAGATTTCCTACCACCAGAAGAATATACAAGTATAACAAAGACTATTTTAGATATCAGTCATGCTGCATGGGGCATGAGACAAGTGCAAATGAATTCCTTCATTTATAATATGCACTAAAAATAGACTTTTTTTTTTGAAGAACGTCAAAAAGTAGGAAATTGTTGAATGGTATTATAATTGCATCTTCAATTTACTTGCATCTTATCACCATAAACTTGCCTGTCAGTCATCTTGTTTCATTTAATGTGCGTCATGTATACACGTCACATATTCTGTCATTATATTTATGCTACTCCGCTATGTTTCTTACCGTAGTATGTCAGTTACATCGCTGCAATTCAATTTGATAGAATACCATCAATATAGACAACACAGGCTCATTCTGAAAACGTAGAGCCCTATATACATTTCTGGAGATCGTGAATTATGTAGCCAGAGGAGCGTACGGCTGCATTTCGTCTTTAAAACAAACACTACGAGGCGGTATAACGCCGTTCCTTTTCGCACTTACCAGCTGACCGCTTACCTCCATATGGACTGCTTTTCCGCTGTTACCAGTTTGTCCAGTAGCTCGCAGCGTACGTCAACAGACTTGAGATGCAGAGAGGAGTTGACCATGACGACGGGGTTCGAGTTCGGCAAAGAACGGTTCCAGAAATCAGGTAAGACAAAAACAGAAGCCAAAAAAATAAAATAAATAAGTAAAAAACAGGGTAAGAATGTGGTAAAAATCAGGCGAGGGCTTTTTTTTTCTGGATTGCTTTTTTAAAATTGTCGGTTGGGTTTAGGGAAGTGGGTGGGCAGGTCAATCGGTCAGTCAGTCAACAGCGGCCTCTGGTGGATTTATACAAGAACAGCAGATGCAGATGGCACTCGTAAGAGAAATTTGAGATCTTAAAAAGCGTACACAGCGGCCTCTGGTGGATTCGCAAAAACAAAAACTGCAAAAAAACATACCTCCTGGGACGTATTTGGCGCTCTCCAGAAATGTATATAGCGGTATGTTTTCAGAATGACCCTGGGTTGAATATAGATGTGTTGTGATCACCAGCGGTGTTTTCTCCGTTGGAGATTACTACTGGTATTCCTAACAAACTACAACTCCCAGAGCTCTTTGCACCCAACAACTCTTGCAACAGCTGACAATAATCTGGACATTCACAAACAGACAGAGCTGTAGCTCGTTTTCACTGATTACATGGACTATATATACACTTCACTTTTACATTGCAGAGTCTTGTTTTTCACATTTTTCTCTGTTTGTTTTTGCCATGTATTTGATTCTTGCCTTGTTCACCTTTTTGATTCTTTGCCGCCTAGCCCGAATTTTCGCCTGTATTTTGACTACATTTATTGGATTAACTTTATGCTCCTGTTTTGCTCCTGTTTTTGACCTTTGCCTGTACCTTATCCATGCTTTTTCCAGCACATCCCAAAGGTAAATTGAGATCTGGTGAGTGTGGAGGCCATTTCAGCATATTGAATTCATTATAATCTTCAAGAATCTGGTTTGAAATGATTTGAGTGTTATGATATTGCATTATCCGGCTAGAAGTAACCATCGCAAAATGGGCATACTGTAGCCATAAAGGGATGGACATGGTCAACAACAACAATTAAATGATGCTCGGTTGGTACTGAGGAGACCAAAGTGTTCCAAGAAAATAACCCTCACAGCATTACGCTAGCAGCAACAGATTGAACTGTTGACACAAAGCAGGATTATCCATGCTTTCATGCTGTTTTTAAATTCTGAGCCTACCATTTCAGTCACTTATATCACATTATTAGTAACTTCATCAGATTGTCTTAACCTTGTTTACATGGATCAATCCATTGAATGACTTAATCACTGGTTTACATTGGTCTGTAATACACAAAAACCCAGGCTCATTGGAAATATGTGCCCAGGACTACATTTTAAGAACCGACAAATATGCAATTTCTGTTTTCACAAATCCATTAGAGGGCGCCGTGCACATTTTTGACATTCTCAAATACGTTACTGGGGCACGCTTTCTCATATGTGCATTTCTGTGAATATTAACGTCCTTCTTGGCCATATTATTTCAGCTTGACATTGACTGTCCCACCCACCCCCTTCCCTAAACCCAACCGATAGTTTTTTTCAATAGCAAACTAGATGAGAAAAGCATTGTGGTTGCGTGCTTCGCGATCTCACACTGCTTTTTTTGGGGTTTTGTTTGTCCTGATTTCTGGAACTGTCTTTTGTCGGACTCCAACCCTGGTCTGCTCTGCCCTGTAGCATTCATTTTACGCGTAAAATGCAGCCATACGTACCCGCAAGCACATATTTCTCAATTCTCAAAGTACACCAGGGCACTTTTTACCAATGAGCTTGTTTTGAAATTAATGGCATATTTGGTTTTCGGCCAAAAGAGAAAAAACGACCAAAAATATTGCTCATAATTACAAAGCATTTTCATTTTTTAGATTTGGTTTTGGTCTTAGCCTATAATTTTCATGTCTGTGCATCCCTAGTATTAAGTGTTATAACTGCAGTGTACCGAAATGTCAGGAAATTTGTATGCTTTGAACATTTCTCTTATACACGCACCTTGCTTATCCACAAGGAAACTGTCTGCCCACTGTTATTTTGGCCATTTATTTGGATCCTTGACCCCTAGACCTGACAGTGAGTACGGGTCAGGAAACTTCACCCCACGGCTAAGGTTGGCTTATTAGTGTAAGACAACCTGTCTTCGATTGGCGAAACATTAAAATAATTGCAGCATGTGTCTGGATGGTCCATGTTGTAAATATTTTGGGCACTTAGATTTGCCTTCTGCAGAACTGTCATTTCCTGTCACTAAGTAAGCTCCGCCCACAAAACATATCATCACTGTAAAGAAGTAGCCCTTTGATCAGTGTTATGCAAACAACTGGATGCATTTTAAAGTTTAATAGCCCAGCACATTATTGACGCAGATGAAATATTTAGTGGAGTAAATATTTGTTTTTCAACAGACTAGGTATTGAGTAAAACCTCTTCACCCTCTATTTATTCATGTACTTCATAAAATCACATTTTATCACTTTAATTCAATATTTGTAGTTCAGAATTGAAATGTAAAGATTTGTGGGTAATACTTAGTGAACACCATTTAATTTCCACCTTGAACAGAGAACATTCGGGTAACTGTGCAATACTCGTTTCAACATTATGATTTGGGACAGAGTCATTTAAATAACAAACACTATTTAGGACAGATAGTATGTGAATATTAGGATGGATCGTAAGTTCTTCAAGAGTCTAAATACAAGCATTATGACTGATTTAAGCTGGATTTTAGTGCATTTTAATTGTCCAGTAGGGCTGGTCATAAATCCCATTGGTATTTGAATGGGATGTGCAGTGAGACTGGTATGGTTTTAGGGTGACACCGAGGGAATATTGGGTCAACTGGATAGAGACTGATTACAGACTGACATTTCAGAGTTCAAGTGCAGCATGTGGGGTTTATGGTAATGAGTGTTCTATTACCCAAAGCAGACTTGGTCACACATGCGGGACTTCCACACTTCAACAGGGAGAGATATGCGTTTGTGATGCTAATAGGTCTCTTTGTGGTTTTGGCACTGTTAAAAATGGGACATTGCTGTTATTATTTTACAGCTTGGGAAAAGGTTTAAAAAAATGTTTTAAAAAAAGGGCAGAAGTTATATAACAAGTTATATAACTAAAGTTAGGGCTATGCAAAAATATAACTACACTATTTTTGACAGCATTGATTGATTGATTTTTGATTTCTCTGTGCAATCTGAGCTGCTACACCTGATGAATTATAATGTGCTGTTCTCTTCCATATCTTCTCTTGCAGTGTCTTGCTTTTTTAAAGTTATAATTTATTTAATTTAGAACAACCCATTAAACTTATACACTTCAGTGCTTTAAATATTCATTCATATATTCATTTTCTTTTCGGCTAAGTCCATTTATTAATCTGGGGTCGCCACAGCGGAATGAACCGCCAACTTATCCAGCATATGTTTTACGCAGCGGATGCCCTTCCAGCTGCAACCCATCACTGGGAAACATCCACACACTCTCATTCACATACATACACTGCGGACAATTTAGCTTACCCAATTCACCTGTACCGCATGTCTTTGGACTTGTGGGGGAAACCGGAGCACCCGGAGGAAACCCACGCCAACACGGGGAGAACATGCAAACTCCACACAGAAATGCCAACTGACCCAGCCGAGGCTCGAACCAGCGACCTTCTTGCTGTGAGGCGATCGTGCTACCCACTGCGCCACCGTGCTGCCTTGTTTTAAATATAATATGAGCTATTCCAACTTGTTGATTTTTATATGTATTGACTTAAATTGACATTTGCAGTCAGAACATTCTAATTAGAGTGTAAAAATAATCTTAATTTAAGTTTGAGCAGTCTTTTATCATTTAAAACATAAACACCATTTGACGTGCATTTTTGATTCAAATCTGAACATCAAATCCTTTTATTTAAATAAATACTCTTTTTTTTTTATTTATTTATTTTTTTTTAAGTTTGTCTTCCTTTGATTCTTTGACTTTGTCTTCATAGTATTTGCATATTAAATTGCAGTTTTCTTTGCGTCTATTTAAACATTTATATAATACAAATTCAATATAAATCATTGGTAAAAAGACGTATTTTGCCCTTTTGAAGCGATTTTAGGATTATGATGAAACAAGAAGGCGCATTTATCAGTCCATTTTGTGTTAAATTGTCTTTTCATGCTTTTGAAGTCTGCTGCTATCTTATCGGCAGAAACTAATCAGTGAGTGTTTTGCATATTCCTGATGTTGCTGCAGGATTATTAGGAAAGAAATATAACTCGGCGTATTGTGAACCCTTTCGTGAATTAATCTGATTACTCTACCAATTAAATGTAATTTAAATGTATTTTACACCATCTGCGCAACAAGCAGCCACAGCACCGCAGCATATTAGCTCTATAACAGTCTCATTCCAATCAAGCAAACTGTCCACGCTCACACTGCATTACAATCAACTCTCTCACCTCACCTGCAGTGTTCACTTCTTCACTCATTAAAGTCATTTTGTTGCGTACTTGACCTGTCTGCTTCTGGAACACCTGTTGAGCTTCAGCTGTCTGTCACAATTGGGAACGACTGACAACCTATTCACAACCTCTCTTCATCCACTTTTTTTTCCTTCCCACTTTTGGTGCTTACTCTGCTAGTATGACCCATCTTGTAGTCTGTCCGACACTTTCTAATAACGCTTTTGGCCTTTTTTTTACTGCTCAAGGTCTAATTCTTTTTCTTTTCTTCTAGACTTTATGGCCTCTTTCTCTTGCTCTTTCTATAGTGTCTATAACCCTGCAAGACTGAATTGGTCATTATCTTCTCTGCTCCCCAAGGTCGTAGATTCACACCTGTGTGTGTGTGTGTGTCTGTGTGTGTGATATTTTGCAGTATCTTTAATAATTCACAAAGTGGGCACTTTCGTTCTCCTACTCAACCCTCTTGAGAAATTGAAAAGTGGGCAGTGGATTTTGGGGAAAAAAACAATAAGGTAATTATTTAGCTTTGGTACATTTGTAATGGATTCACACTGATTTTTAACTCCGCAACATTTTGAATTACAGTCATTTAAATATTTTTAATTGTGTATGTAGCTTGTAAGTGCATTACTGATTTGAAGGGGGCCTATTATGCCCTTTTTTACAAGATGTAAAATAAGAGTCTGAATTCCCTTGAGTATATATGTGAAGTTTTAGCTCAAATTACCACACAAATAATGTTTTATAACTCTTTGAAACTGCCCCTTTTAGGATTTGATCCAATTGTGCCATTTTGGTGACTGTCGCTTTAAATTCAAATGAGATTTTGCTCTTTTCAAAAGAGGGTGGAGCTACAAATGCCTATGTGTCAGCATAGTGGCAGATTTAAAAACAATGCTAACATTATCTCTGTGATAAACTGAAAATGGAAAAGTGCAAAATAAAAGTGGCTCAGAGGAAAGGTCGTCTATTTGTGCATCCTAGAACTCCACATTTATTGTCCTCTTAGGGTGCTTTCCACTTGGCTCGATTGCCTGGTCCGATCCAAAGTTTGATTGTCTTCTCGACTGGTTTGTGTTCACACTGTCTTTTATTTCTGAATCTCGGTACGCTTGCGTCATCAAGCTGCTGTTGTTTGTATAGCTGTTGCTAGGTGACTGCCACAAAGTGAAGGCACCGAAATGGAAAGACATACGCACATCACGTTTGTTCTGCTTTTACTGAATCCTTTTTTTTTTTACCAAAACCAAAATACAGAGAGCCACTTGCCTCTATCTGCTGCAAAAATATTAAAAAATAGTTCAGAACATCACACGATGTCAGCAGAAGTCGATTTTGGAGGAGACAAGCAGACATTATGACTGTGTTTGCACTGGGTCAGTCCTGCTTGTTGCCAAGTTAGGTGATACACAGACATACACGCATGAATGAACATTTTGAAAAGTTTGTTGTACTGTTGGCAGTTCGCTTTCGTTATTTGGTATGATTGCATTTACATCAGAAGTGAACCATACCAGAGTTTGCGTAAACCATATCCGAGACTACCTCTTTCAGGCGACTCTGGTAAGGTTCATGGGTGCTGACCCAAGTTCAAACTAGCTAAACGTACCGAACTCTGACATCAAACAAACCTGGGTGCAGACCAAAAGTGCTAGTGTGAAAGCACCCTGAGTCGCTGACATTATCTTTAGCAGTTATAGTAAAAACTCTAATAGCAGACGGCTGCTTCTCACTCAGGGCTGTTTAAGCTAATGACTGAGAGATCATCACTAGTGGGCGGGACTTTTCGCCTCTGATGCATCCCCCTTTGTATGACGCATACAAAGGGGGAATGTCAACAAAGTGTTTCTGCAGACTTTTTATTAAGTGTGATTATGAAAAATATAATTAATTAATTTTTACAATTAGAAGCTGGATATGTTCACAGACTGTTGCCACACATTGGTGTTTAAACCCTTTATTTAAGTGATTTTTGCATAATAGGTCACCTTTAAAGTGCAACTCCACCAAATGTCCAGTGTCGCTTATATACAGGTTTACATTTTCCCACATTTCCTGGGCTGAGAAATACACATTTACTTGTTAGTAAAAGTTTTGCATTAACTGGTAGATTTTTGACAGCTCATGGGCTTTTGTTGAAACTGTATTTTACTTCCACATTCAACAGTCAGATTGGGGTTTTTAGACAAAGACGCAGTAATGGTGGAACTAGATGCAATTCTTTGCAGAAATGCTCACTGATGTGTCCCGCTGTGGCATTTAATATGCTTTAAAATGCTTTACATATCCCTGTAAATGTAGCACTTTATTCATGTGTATTGTTCTTTTATTGTATGACAGGGAAAATTATTCAGAATGTTTCTTACTGCTGGTGTAGTTCGAAACAATGTGGTAAAAATCTGTGAGCTAGATGTGAATTTGAGCAAGAATTTTTTAACATGAAACATTTTAATCTATTTCTCTACAATAGATCTGTGGACAATCTTAGGAATCCATGGAAAACCTGGAAAAGTCATGGAATTTTGACAAAAAGTTTTGAAAAACTGAAAAAACACAAAGTTTTTGAAAAGTCATGGACATCAGTTTAACAAATATCTGTATTCTTGAATGTAGGTTAGTTGTCTTTACTTCTTTTCTGTCCTTGGCCAAAAACATGCTGTCATATTATTAGTGATGTGTAAGCATTATGTAAATCAGTTTTACATAGATATAAAAATAAATAGATTTTTATTATTTACCACGTATACATAGACATTACATGACACATTAGGCCATGAAAAGTTACTTGAAAGTCCTGGAAAAGTCCTGGAATTGTAGAAATTTTAGATTTGGGAGGAAAAACATCAGTGTCTCCTTATAAAGGCGTTTCAGATCAAATATTTGACACACAATAAGATACCGTAAGATTGAATTTAGTTTTTAGCTATATAACTCCATCTTATTTACTGCTGTTTGTTATGTGTGTAGCATGCTTGTGTGTAGTTTTGCTTGTGGCAGGAATGGTCTCCTGAGAGCAGTCGTTGTTTATGGAAACGGCTCTTCTGGGAGCAGTAAGGCCTGTTTTCTATATCAAATCTGTGAGGAATATGCCGAGCGTGTTTAGCTCTTGGATGATTTGGTGTTGTCATAGCACAGCTTCTGAACCCTGGACGGCTCTCGGTGGATCTGAACGAACAAGAACTACAAGGGTGTCACTCTTAAGTCCCTGTGCGCCTTTGATAGCCTGACATTTCCCATGTTCTTCGCAAAGGCTGAGTGAAAACTGCCAGGTTTGTGCAGAGGATATATCCGCGAGCTTCCTGGTTAGTAACTGTATGATGAAGAGATGTTTTCCCTTTGGGCGTAGAGCTGCTGGTCTGTTTGAGCTGGGTTTGTTTTGGTTTGAAGGCTGTTTTCTGAACTCTGATTTAATGAAGTCATGCTAAGGAAGCGAGTCTGCTGGAAAATGAGCCACTGAGGGGGGGTTTCGCTTACAATGTGCAACAGTTTTATTTCCATTGCAGCTTAGAGTTAGTTCAACCAAATGTAGAAATTGTATTATTAATTACTGAGTTGCACTGCTGACGTATGACCTCTAAATCGCCTGTGATTTATTTTAAACAGAGCAAATCATACATAGTGTTTGTGAATGTGCACACTATACTGACACTTCAGTTTCTCATCAAACTTTCTGACCAATCAAGTGCTCTCTAGTATCTGACATGCTCCGCCCCTTTCAAGACGATTCTCATTTGCTTTTCATTTGATTCACTTGAGCTCAACCGCTTTTACTGGCATAGCTGTGATCAAAACAAAACGCTATTGGCTGTTTTTTTTAAAGGGGAGGAGCTACTTTGTCCCACAGTCTTTTCATGTTACAGTTAAGATTACATAAAACATCAAATCAAAATGAACATTTCAAAGCCCTTCACAGGACCTTTAATAATATTCTGATTGAAGCACTGAAGACACATGGTCTGCTTTGGGGATGTTTATTGGTATTTTTCTGGACTTTGAATGAGTCAGGGCCATTACTGTCTATGGAGGATGAGGAAGCTCTCGAATTGCATCCAAAATTCCTTAACCATCAGGGGTCTAAGGTTTTTTTTTGTGACTTTTTTGTTTCTTATAAATATATTAAAGGCTAATGTCTGATGACACTGCATTTAGCACAAACTGTGCTTCAATAATATACTAGCAGCATCAGGGCTCGAAATTGCGACTGTGTTGGAGGCATTTTATCTATGCAACCTCAAAGTATATTTGGCAGCATTTGTGCGAGTGCATAAAATTGTTGCCGTGCAACCAGTTTTCATAGCAAAATGTTCACCATATGCATGTATTTAGGAGAATTTCACGCAGAATGCATCTTTGCACCACAAAACGCCAAATCTATCGCTCAGGAATGGTTTAAAACAGTGCAGTAAACAACTCCCGCAATGCTTGCCCCGCCTTCAAGCTCTTCTTATTGGCCCACTGCTCTAGAACAGAAGACGAATGGATTGGTTAATATCAGCTGTCAATCACTCAGTTCAGATGACAGGGAGCTACAGCCATGAAAATGTAAAGGTCTGGATACGAGAGAATGAAAATAACACTGAAGGATTTTGTTTTAAAAACCACCTAAAGTTACAAATAATGCCACATCTTATTAGTGATCATATGGTGAATGTTAATCCCCCATTTACACTTTTCGAAGAGTGGATAAAAGACGTGGTCCACTATGTCCACTATGAAAATGACTAAAGACATTCACTGTAAAGCTGGTGGGAGTAACAGGGTTTTCCACATCAAACTCTGTTACTATTAAGCTATTAAGATGACGTATGCAAATAATAAGTTATATGTCAATATCATCTGTGCAATATCAGACACCACCTGTGAGAACAGCAAAGTTATTATCGTTAACTCAGTTCATCTCATTCACGTCAAGCAGTGCGTGCAGGGCCGGTGGGCGCATGCAGATTTTTGGGGGGGTTTGTTAGTTTTCATTAGTGTTGCTTTCAAATGCAGTAAATCTGTTAATATAAAATGTGTAGTAACAGTGCTCATAATATTTGATGGGTGCTCCTAAATGTTAGGAGCACCGGTGCTACCATCAAAAAGGTTCATTTCGAGCCCTGAGCATGTATGTATGATGTTGTATTTTTAAGAAGAAAAGGTATATGCCTGTTTTGTTTTTATTTGAC
Organism: Danio choprae; assembly: GCA_903798125.1. Taxonomy (NCBI): domain Eukaryota; kingdom Metazoa; phylum Chordata; class Actinopteri; order Cypriniformes; family Danionidae; genus Danio; species Danio choprae. Next base: position 8,481,941 of record CAIGQW010054354.1, read on the forward strand.
TTTATAATGTCACTGAAATCAGGCTAAAAATAGAGCTATTGCTAACTAGTTTATAACAGTTCAAGTTTTTACACAAAATCATCTGAAAATCACAGTTTACTGATTCATATTAAACAGTATATTGATTAACATTTGTGTTCTTAAGATGAACGAAGGTCATCTTAAGGTCATCTGGGGTCGCCACAGCGGAATGAACCGCCAGGTGTTTGAAATGACATGATGTTGAGTAATTATTGACAAGGTTGCATTTTGGGTGAACTAACCCTTTAATTTGCAGAAATGCGTTTCTTTAAACCTGGAATGTGGAAGGAAATTGGGAAATGCTGAATGTTTTTGTTGCAGAAAACATCAATATTTGTGGACATTAAAACATTCATTCATTCATTTTCATTTCGGCTTAGTCCCTTTATTAATCTGGGGTTGCCACAGCGGAATGAACCGCCAACTTATCCAGCATGTTTTTTACGCAGCGGATGCCCTTCCAGCTGCAACCCATCACTGGGAAACATCCACACACACTCATTCACACACATACACTACGGACAATTTAGCCTACCCAATTCACCTGTACCACATGTCTTTGGACTTGTAGGGGAAACCGGAGCACCCGGAGGAAACCCACGCCAACACGGGGTTATAGCGATCGAAAGTGAAACATTTTTTGTACCATTTACTAACATAATTAGTTTATCTTGGGGAAATGCTTTAAAAAATGATTCCATTAGCCCTTTAAGGGATAGTTCACCCAAAAATGAAAATTCTAACATTATTTACTCACTATTATTTACTTGTTTAAAACATTTATGAGCTTTTTTCTTCTGCTGAACTCAACGAAACCTGTAACTATTGATTTCTATAGTTTTTTCTACTATAGAAGTCGTTGGTTACAGGTTTCCAGCATTCATCAAAATATAGGCTTGGAACCACTTGAGCGTGTGTTAATAGTGAGTACATTTTCATTTTTGGGTGAAGGATCCCTTTCTGTTTTGCTTGTAAAACAAAAAAGACCACCACACGAGTACAAAAGCGATTCAGACATGTTGTTCCAATAATACAATGTGAGAGGAGGCTCTGCAGGGGACCAAGCAATCAAAGGGAGTATGAAATGTTGAAAGAGGACAGGTAGACTGGAGGCGTCCGCTATCAGATGAAAGCAGAGCGTCCGTCTCCTCTGCTAGAGCTTTATTGTGGCCGCACAGTAGGTGTCGTGATGGTGGGCTGAATCTGCTGCTCTAATGGCAGCTGATCACTGAGTCACTGTCATTGATTACTGGAGATCTGATCCAGCACAGAGGATGAGCCGCTGGAATCAAAGGAATCTCACTGATTGGATGCCAGTCTTTCTTTCGCAGACTAGTCTTTATATTTGCTTGTTTTGATTGTTTTAATGGTTCATAAGTTAAATGTTAGTCATCAAATGCAAATCTAACTCAGTGGTTAGCCTCACAGCAAGAGGCTGGTTCGCTGGTTCGAGTCCCGGCTGGACCAGTTGGCATTTCTGTGTGGAGTTTGCATGTTCTCTTCGTGTTGACATGTTTCCTCCGGGTGCTCCGGTTTCCCCCACAGTCCAAACACATGCGCTATAGATGAATTAAATAGACTAAATTGGCCGTAGTGTATGAGTGTGTGTGAATGCGAGTGCTGGAAGGGCATCCGTTGTGTAAAACCGGAATAGTTGGCGGTTCATTCCGCTGTGGCGACCCCTGATAAACAAGTGACTAAGCCAAAGGAAAATGAATGAATACATAATATTACTTCAAAAATCCTCTCAATAAACTAAAATAACAGTGACGCAGATTAGCTACTGAGGGCAGGGTTTTTCTATTTAATGCAGTCAGAGTTTGTTGAATGGGTCTTTTCACATTCAGTGGTCATGTGGTTCGCTGTAAAATCAGCTACCATTCATAATCAAACACAAGACAGTACGCCAGCACCACACACACACACACACACACACACACACACACACACACACACAGTTCAGTCAGTGAGAAACAAACTCAATATCCCATGCACACGCATATACGTGCATTTAGTGTAAGTTGAATGAAGTTAATCACTTAAAAGTCTTCGAACATGAATTTAAATTCGAGTTAATCCAAACAAAATCAATTTAAAAGCAGCGTTTTCTGTTTTTAGCTTTAAGTCCGGTGGGTTTCACTTTTGGAAGGGAGCCGTTCTCTGTGTTGTAGTTAGTTGCGTGGGAGATTTATGTGGAGAAATTTAATTGCAATCCTGTTGTTGTTTTGTTTTTTTCTTTCTTTTTCTTTCTCTCAAGCATGTGTATGTTTGTTCTGTTCTGTGTTCTGTTCCATTCTGTATGCACAGTTGTGTAGGTGACACACACACACACACACACACACACACACACACACACACACACACA
>CAIGQW010054354.1:8484336-8494892 GCA_903798125.1 Danio choprae
ACACACACACACACACACACACACACACACACACACACACACACACATACACTGTAGAGTTAATTTAAGACTTATTTGATCTTACATAATGAAAGTCTGTCACACGTTCCCATGTCTGTGGGAGTATTTCTGCAGTTTGTACAGTACAAACTGCATTAATTATAGGAAGAAGAGAAGATGCACGTTCTCTCACACACAAACAGCCTGCATACTGCGCACACAGATTGGAGCGAAATGCTTGGAGAGGCACATATACTATAGGCATCCCTGTATATGTGTGTGTGTGTGTGTGTGTGTGTTTGTGTGTGTGTATGTGTGTGTGTTTGTGATGGGACAAAACCCACATTGGCCTTCTTGTGTTTAAAATTAAATATTTAAAGGGCCAATAGTGCTTTTCTGCCCACGATAACAGGCACACACGGCATGGTTTCAGTGACCCGTTGGATGGACTGCTTCATTATTTCTGCATGTGTAAGTTCAGCTGTTTGTTATTCCATTCAGGTTTGCTAATGCACGGAAAACAAAGTAGGAGGTTTAAAAGGCATCTATTGCAATACACATCTAAAAATGAATGTTTGAACCAAAAATGGCAAACATTTTCTAAAATGGACAGATTCAGAAGGTTTTTTACTCAATTCCCGGGTGTCAGTTTTTGTTGTTCCGTTGTTGTGCGTTTACAAGAGTGTTTCCAAGGAAGAAGTAGAGGCTGGATCTGCTTGTTTGAAACTTGTTCAGTTCCTGACATCAGGTCAGACGTGTTTACAGGTCTCTGATGCTGAGGTCAAGAGAGGGCTTTAAAGGTCTACAGTAAGTCAAGTGTTAGTCTAGAGTGCAAAGTCAGACTCTTTTTGTATTGATTTTTTATACAATCACAATTAAAGTGATAGTTCAGCCAAAAATGAAGATTTGTTCACCATTTACTGTATTCAAGTTGTTTTAAACATGTGTTTCTTTCTTCCATTATGCACAAAAGTAGATACTTTGAGGAATATTGGAAACCACCCAGTTGACTTTAGACATTGACTTCAGACATCCAAATCAGAACAACACTGCAGGACTAAAACACTTATTAAGGACACTTATGGGCATTCGTGCACATTCATTCACATTTGGACACACCTTGGTCATATATTGTGTAGTTCTGAGTCTGCTCCATTTAGGTGAGTGGGCTTGACAAACCACCTACAGGATACACTCTTTCCTCTTTTTATGCACCAGGCACTTTGTTAGAAACACAAGTGTTTTTATTAGTTTTACATTTTCAATAATTACCAAACAACACATTCACCAACTTATCCAGCATATGTTTTACGCAGTGGTTGCCCTTCCAGCTGCAACCCATCACTGGGAAACATCCATACACACTCATTCACACACATACACTATGGACAATTTAGCTTACACAATTTACCTGTACAGCATGTCTTTGGACTTGTGGGGGAAACCAGAGATCCCAGAGGAAACCCACGCGAACACGAGGAGAACATGCAAACTCCACACAGAAATGCCAACTGACCCAGCCGAGGCTCGAACCAGCGACCTTCTTGCTGTGAGGCGATCGTGCTACCCACTTCGCCAATGTGATGCCCGTAAGCATGATAATACAAAGAAAAATATATAAATTAATAATAATAATTAAAATAAATAAATAAATAAATAAAAATAATAAAGTTATTATTAAAAAAAACAATTAGGGCATAAAAACGGTTTCAATGAAAATATAAAGAGTCAGTCAATAGTGGTAGTGGGATTATTAAGCATTACACTGCTGCTCAGAATCTGCATTATATTGGTCCAGGTGATCAAGAAATGGTTGGCATATATTGTCAAATTTATGAAGATTATCAATAACTCCATAACGGACTCTTTCCATGTGCAATATTTGAGTGAGATAAGTTAACCATGTCTTAAATTGAGGAATAGAATCTATTTCCACAGTTTTAGAATGACACTCTTAGCAATAATCATTCCATAAATGATAGTTTAGAAACACTTCTATGTGTGTTTGTATAGCTAAGCTTTTAAATATTATTTTATATTTTATTCTATTTCGCTATATTCTCCATATCTAAAGTTTTAAACATTACATTTTTGTTCTTATTTTCTATAGCTATAACTTCTATTTCTATATCTACAATTTCCTGTGTTTTTACTTCTTATTATATTCCATAATTGAGAGTCTGAAATTATTTGAGTTTTTGTTAAGGTCACGGGCAGTTGTATACACATTTCAATGACTGTATGTGACCATTACATTTGAATTTGACTTGCATAGTATGAAAAAAATACAAGTGAGTGGTTAGCAACAACTGTCAGTGTTTGTCCATGTCATGTGCTATTGTTTTCGTCATGTGATCCCTTTGTTCTGTCTTTTCCCGCCATGTTCAGTGTTGATTAATCTCACCTGTGTCCATCCCTTGTGCCCTGTTAGTTTAATCATCCCTCTGTCTATTTAACCCTTCCGTGTGTATCATTCGTTGTCCGGTATTGTATTGTCCTGCGTTGATGTCCTGTCTGTCCGTTTCCAGTGTCTGTCATCAGTAAGTGTTTTATATCAATAAATCTGTCCTTTTGTTAATCTCGTGTTCCCGTCTTGTCATGTCCTACATCGAGTGTGACAACAACATTCTTGATGTTAAACTGTGATTAATAAATTCAGTAAATTTTTAGTTCAATAAATACATTACTTAATGCAACCACATTGTAAAGTATGACCCAAACCTTTCTAATATGATGATTTGCTTCTCGGGAAATTAATATTATTATCATCAATTAAAAAAAAAAGCTGCCTTGTATATTTTTTGTGGACAGTGATAGACTTTTATTTTAAGGTTTGGATTAATATGAAGTTGAAATGAATGTCATATTTTTAAAATAAAGTTGTTTTATGACATTATAAATCCTCGGTGAATCTTGAAATATGGGTAGCACTTTAGTTTAAGTTACAATTCACACTATTTACTACAGTCTTATTAGCTGCCTGTTATTAAGATGTGAACTGTTTATTAGCACTTATAAAGTATGATCTTATTCTACATTCCTAATCCTACCCAATACCTAAACTCAACTACTTCCTTCCTAACTATTAATAAGCAGCTGATTAGTAGTTTATCGAGCTAAAAGTCTTCGTTAATGGTTTGTTAATAGTGTGAAATGTACATTAAAATAATGTGTGACCAAAATATGATACTAAAAAGATGCACCAACATCAAGCGTTCATCGAAATTAAATCTGTTGCAACAAACTTGTCTAAAAATAAGCAGGCTTAAAATTAAACCATCAGATTTAATTGCCGTGTTAAACATCTGTTGATGGTGCATTGGCATCTCGTAAAGCACTGTAGAGACTTTATAGATTAAATAAAAAGCATGCAGACTTTTATTTAGCGGAAGAAGGATGTAAACTGTAACTCAAACAGTTGGACTGAAGTTTACCGCGTTGGGATTGTTTCACTGGCGGAAGTGGGTAAGGTGTATTGTTTCACCTGTCAGTGTGATTAATCCAACCACCAGGAAACTACCCAACACTAGAAAAACAACCCCAAAAGATTAGCATTTGGGCAGAAGAAATAACCCAGCATTTTCTAGAGTGTGATAATGAATGTGATTCAGTTATTTAGTACAGTCATTTTCTCTGATCTGATAAATGAGGATTTGACTAATGCTATTCTGCGAGTTCATGTTGACCTCTAAAGTCCTCTATATATACACACACACACACACACACACACACACACACACACACACACACACACACACACACACACACACGCGCACACACACATCCAGCTTTATATCTTTGATCCAATCCACAGTCAGTCTTGATTTCTGTGAGCTGTTCTGTCTATTGTGCCTCTATGGAGCATGCTTCGCACGTTCCCTTAGTGTACTCAACACACATACACACACACACGCACACAGTCACCTGAGTCCTGCTCCACATAGCCGGGGTTGTGCGTGAATTCTCTCTGATGCTTTTCCCGGTTGTAAAAAGCTTGTAGAACAAAATAAGCATTAACTTCATTAGAGACCATAATCGCCCAAACTCATAAATATTCACATTATCCTCACCCACAGCCCATAAATATTCATATTATTACCTTACCACAGTCATGATGTATTACACCATTACAGAGACTCTTCACTCCGTCCATATTTCCATCCATCCATCACCTTTACCCAGCTCTCAGGGAGTGTCGTCATCATCATTTTTGAGACTTTTATACTGCATTTTAGTGCTGTAATATATCACACTTACTCAACGCAGTCCACACACACACATACACACACTCACACACTCACACACACACACACACACACACACACACCCACAAACAAACACAAACCCAACACGCAACGGCTGAAAAGCCTTTATTAATCTTCAGATCAAAGTAAATTCCCATCACACTGAGCATTCCGTTGCCATGGCAAATGAGACTGATTGCCGTGGCAAAGTGGATGCCTGTTTGCATCAGTAACTGATAACCTTTTTTCTCTCTGTTTTGTCAAAGCATTCAACTTATAAAGGAGTTTAGCATAATTAAACAACTGAAATGCAATTAAATACATTTTTAAAATATGCTTGAGTGTATGTACAGGTTTGTTTTTGTGAATTTTGGGGACATTGCATAGATTTACTGTACAAACTGTACTTTCAATTTTCCTACACCTAACTCGGCCCATTACAGGAAACTATGTGCAGTTTTACTTTTCGAAAGATATTCATTCTATGTGATTTGTAAGCCTTTTTTCATCAGCAATGTCCTCATAATTCACCATCTTGTAATACCGGTGTCATACCCATGTTGTTATTCACAAAACACCCACACACGCACACACACAGACACACACACACACACACACTACCTGACAAAAGTCTTGTCGTCGATTCCAGTTGTGAGAGAAACAAATAATAACTTGCCTTTTAGTTGATCATTTGGAAAAGTGGCAGAAGGTCGATGAATCATCTGTTGATCTGCATCCCAATTATCACAAATACTGGAGAAGACCAATTGGAACCCGCATGGACCCAAGATTCTCACAGAAATCAGTCAAGTTTGGTGAAGGAAAAATCATGGTTTGGGGTTACATTCAGTATGGGGGTGTGCGAGAGATCTGCAGAGTGGATGGCAACATCAACAGCCTGAGGTATCAAGACATTTGTGCTGCCCATTACATTACAAACCACAGGAGAGGGCAAATTCTTCAGCAGGATAGCGCTCCTTCTCATACTTCAGCCTCCACATCAAAGTTCCTGAAAGCAAAGAAGGTCAAGGTGCTCCAGGATTGGCCAGCCCAGTCACCAGACATGAACATTATTGAGCCTGTGTGGGGTAAGATGAAGGAGGAGGCATTGAAGATGAACCTAAAGAATCCTGATGAACTTTGGGAGTCCTGCAAGAACGTTTCCTTCGCCATTCCAGATGACTTTATTAATAAGTTATTTGAGTCATTGCAGAGATGTATGGATGCAGTCCTCCAAGCTCATGGGAGTCATACATAATATTAATTATTTTTCCACTGCATCATGACTTTATATTCTATACTGTACATTATTTCTGTTAAGTGACAAGACTTTTGTCTAAGTAAAGTCAGACCTTACTGTCCTAATTAAATCCTTAAAAATCAAGGCTTGATCATATTTTATTTTGGTAAAATAAGCGCAATCTAGAGGCCTTTGTCTTTCATATAAGCCACTTCTGATACCAAATGATCAACTAGAAGTCAAGTTATTAGTTGTTGTTCCTGAAACTTAGGCGACAAGACATTTGTCGGTTAGTGTATATCTACCAATAATATTTTACTTTGGTGGCTTAATAATAATAATAGTCACAAAGACTCTGTTGGCTTATTTCCATTGTGGTTCTTGATATTAAAACAAATCATTGAATCAACCACTCCAAAATCCCCAAAATTCCCAACTCCAATGATAAAACAATAATTTTTTGACTTCCATTCTAAAAATACTATCACCGAAGTTAAACAGTTCTGAATATATCTCACAATTTTCTAAAATGCTGTAAAAAATGCACACAATTTCTTCATGTTGTCTCAACACAAATCAATTAACTTAATCGTTTTACAAATTTAAGTGGATTGAACATAAAACAATCACGTTGTCCCAAACAAACCTTAAGAATTGTGTTGGTTCAACTCATTTTATGTAAGTAGTTTGAAAACGCATCAAAAGTATTTTTTGAGTGTATCACAATACAAAATAGTTCAGCCTGGGGTGATGTTGTTACACATCCTAACAAGAAATATCATGTAATTTAAAGGGAAGTTGTCAGTGGATCTTAAACAGCATTCTGAAATGCAGACAGACCCGAGTGGCGCCACCGCTGTGACCTCTTTGACTTTGTCTCATCCAGCTGTGAATGATGCCAGTGGTGTCACTGAGAACCTGCAGTCGCAATAGGGGGGGGATCGGGGGGATTTTTGCTGTGGCGGATCACCACAGCAGAATGAATGTAGCGGAAACACTGAATTATGTATCACTTATCACGTGTCTCTCTCGCTCTCACTTTATACTGATTTCTCAGGTCTTCAGTTTGTGGAGGTTGAAGTGTCTGTGAATAGAAGCAATGTTAAGTGGTAGATGCTTAGCTGTTAGATTTCTGATAAATATACAGCTGTTACGTAAAGCCGTGAGATAAAATGCATTTCAGAATCAAGATAATAGTTCAGAGTAGCGATACATGATATCAGAAAAATCTAACATTTCTAATAACTGATTTCTTTTAACTTTACCATGATGACAGCACATAATATTTTACTAGATTATTTTCATGATTCTAGTATTCAGCTTAGTCCAAAGACATGCGGTACAGGTGATTTGGGTAGGCTAAATTGTCCGTAGTGTATGTGTGTGAATGAGTGTGTGTGGATGTTTCCCAGAGATGGGTTGCAGCTGGAAGGGCATCCGCTGCGTAAAACATATGCTGGATAAGTTGGCGGTTCATTCCGCTGTGGCGACCCCAGATTAATAAAGGGACTAAGCCGAAAAGAAAATGAATGAATGAATGAGTATTCAGCTTAAAGAGACATTTAAAATCTTAATTGGGTTAATTAGGCAAGTTAGGGTAATTAGGCAAATCATTGTATAACAGTGGTTTGTTCTGTAGACAATCAAACACAAATATTGCTTAAAGGGGCGAATAATATTGACCTTAAAATTAAAAACTTCTTTTATTCTAGCCGAAATAAAACAAATAAGTCTTTCTCCAGAAGAAAAAATATTATCAGAAATAATGTGAAAAATTCCTCGCTCTGTTAAACATCATTTGGGAAATATTTGGAAAAGAAAATAAATGACTGGAGTGCGAATAGTTTTGACTTCAACTGTACATAACACAATTTTCCAGCTGATGTGAATATCTCTATTTACAAAGAATCTACAATTTTCGATTAATTGGGTTGATTCTGGAGGGCAGAGCATATGCTTAAAATAAAATGAACAATCTAAAAGCTTAAATAAATACAGTAAAGAAAAAGTACAAATGAAATAAACAGGAGGAGTCTAAGAGTGTCCAGGAATAATAACTGAATAATCAAATGTAAAATAACACTGCGTAGTCTTCATTGTATAAATAATTCCGAAAAATGAATCATTATTAGTTACAAACGGTACAATTTCTTATGCATGTTTGCTTTTAAAATCATCATACAGTCGAAGGCCAGATGTGACTATTGTGAATGATCGCATTGTAGAAGCTTCTGTTACTGTAGAAGCTTCTGTCACGAAAGCAAATTCCTCGTATGTGTAAACATACCTGGCAATAAAGCTCTTTCTGATTCTGATTTATTGCGGTATCGATGCTGAAATTGCATATATTTTGCAGCCCTAGTTAAGAAAGATCATTTTTAATGTCTTAAAGTGGAAAAAAATGACAAATTGACAAATTATTACAAAGAAATTGCAAGTAACACATTGAATTAAACATGACATTCATTCTTAGTCTCTAATTCAGAGGTCACCACAGTGGAATGAACCGCCAACTATTCCGGCATATGTTTTACACAGCGGATGCACGCATACACACTCTCATTCACACACACACTCATACACTACGGCTAATTTAGTTTATTCAATTCACCTATAGCGCATGTGTTTGGACTGTGGGGGAGGCCGGAGCACTGGAACCCACTGAAACCAACACCAACACGGGGAGAACATGCAAACTCCACACAGAAATGCCAACTGGCCCAGACGGGACTCAAACCAGCAACCTTGTTGCTATGAGGCGACAGCGCTAACCACTGAGCCACCATGCTGCCATTAAACATGACATTTAGAAATAAATAAGTATTGGCTTTTAAAGTATTAATGTCTTATCTACAACTAAAGTATAACTGAGATGTTTTTTAGTGTACTTGGTCACCCATTTTCCCAGACACCGATTACCCAACACAGTCTTCAAGGCGCTGCCTGATGTCTATTTCTGTCACAATGAAATACACTCCACAAGGCTGTATTGTTTAACTGCAGCAAGCCAGCAGAAATCTCTGCAGTTTGTTAGTGTTTTTATAGACTCAAGTGTTTCAGATTTTTCTTTTAGCTCTCATGGATCAAACTGTGTTGCTAATTCAGAGCGCAGCAGCAAATCTCAGCGTCTTCTACATTGTAATATTCTCACATGGCCCCTTTTAGATTTTTTTTTCCACTTGTTTGATGAAGTTTTCTTCATAATCTCGATGTAAAAAAGCTCCACTACTGCGTTCGTGATGTACAAATGTGTTGATCTGAGAGAATAAAACATCCTTTAACAGCGATTCCCTCACAATCCTGCTGAATTTCATGCATCTAGCACAACATTAACTGTATAACTGATCAGAATAAAAAACTGTGATAGTTTTATTCCAGTTCAGAATATTTGGCGTTCAGTTTTTCCATTTGGCTTGTCCCGGAATCGCTAAGCGAGGGTTTTATGCAGCGCTTGAACCTAATTTTTCCCTATAATTATTTTATGAATCTGAGATGTTGAAAATGTAATTGACAACCGAGGATCACATTACTGTAGTCAACCTGATTTTATTAGGGTGACTGTTATCATCACTAGTGCTACTAAAGTAGGCTTCTGGGCCTGAATGTTTGTAGCAAAGCCATGAATTTTATACATTAGACATAATTTATTAACATGTGCCATTTGAAGATCAAACGCTGCACCCAATTTACTCTGTACTTTTCTTCACAAAGAAAATGTAAGAGAAAAGTAGGCAAGCTTTGGGACATACTACAGTACTTGTTGCTTAGTTACGTGCATTCTTTCACCGTTTAACCAGAACTGCCCCGTCAGTCATCTTTGTCACAGTTAACATCCTCCACATTTGTGCTATAATTCATTTCTTACCATATTGGACATGGAATGCTAGCACGCCATTCTGCAATCCGTGGGTCTTTATTGCAGCTAAATCTCCTCATGTGTTAATAAAGGATCAATATATATTCATCAGCACTCAAAAAAAAAAAAAAAAAAAAAAAAAAGACTTTTGCTGCTTGTTTAAAGGTCCACTGAAATGAAAATAATATTTTTCAGATGTTAGTATCAGTATGTCAGTTTTAAGTATATCTATAAGTTAGAGAGATGGGCAACCCCAGACCCAGGGCCAAGGTGGGCGCCAGATCCACCTGCTCCACCACACCGGATGCTCCAGTCCCACTGAAACAGCAAGATAAGAGTCATTAACCGCTCACTGATAGGCCTGTCACCATAAATAACTCTTATTGTGCAATATACCATCACAGAAATGATTGCAATAAGTGATATTATTGCCATTTTAAAGGTCCCATGAAATTAAAATAAACTTTTTTAGATGTTAGAATCAGTATATGTTAGTTTTAAGGTGCTTTAATGCAATCTGTTCAATTCAATTCATCTTTATTTCTATAGTGCTTGTAGATTGTGTCAAAGCAGCTTAACATAGAAGTTCTAGTAAACTGAAACTGTGTCAGTCCAGTTTTCAGAGTTGAAGTTCAGTTTAGTTCAGTTCAGTGTGGTTTAATTTTTACTGCTGAAAGTCCAAACACTGAAGAGCAAATCCCTCAATGCGCAAGTCCCAAATATATGCATATCTACATCGTAAAAGCTATAGAAATAAAGATGAATTTAATTTAAAAATTGAATGTCAAAAACAATATTGATCCATTTAGGCGGAAATGACAAACTGTAAGCTTTGGATGTTTATATCAGATTTATATCTTCTAATTTGGAATTTTGTCACTGTTTTGGAGCCACACTAGCATATATAAGGTATACTGATACTAACATAAAAAACAACAACATTTATTTAAATTTCACAGGAGCTTTAAGTCGGCGATAAGCACAAGTGAAAAGTTTGTAAAATATTGTGCCATGAGCCTTAACAGGTCTTTGAATAGCAGTATTGAAATATATTGTCCTATATGTTTTTAATCACTGTATGAACATTACTAAAAACAAACTACAGTAAGGAGCAAATCTATTGAAAAGACAAACAGCCTTCAGATTTTTTCATTTTATATATATATATATATATATATATATATATATATATATATATATATGTGTGTGTGTGTGT
>CAIGQW010054354.1:8603941-8622773 GCA_903798125.1 Danio choprae
ACACACACACACACACACACACACACACACACACACACACACACACATACCCACACACAACACTAAGCTCTCTCTGACCATGTTAGCAGCGTGCCTGAGCTTGACTAATTTAATTAGCCTCAGTCTGTAATTATTCACTTTAAAGAGAAATGAGGGTTATGATCTTGTCCATTACAGACATGACAAGAGATTTAAGGAGCTGAGAGAATAACGTGTGTGTGTGTAACATTGTCTTTGCTGTAATCTGTTATTGTGGCACCGCATGCGCTCTCAGTGAATTTAATTGCGTGTGCAGGCCTCATTACAGCCTCGTTATGGGGAAATTCTCTCTGAATGCTTCATTTGCATTTGTATGGTTTTGGTGTTGAGTCAGCGTTTCAGCGCCAAACTGCAGTGGCAGCAAACACGGCCGCACAGGGAAGGCAACACAACAATCTGCCCTTTAAACTGCCTGCAATTTATGCACAGGGACAATACGGCTTTATCTGGAGCTGGGGAACGGCTCCATTTAACCAGCGGGGGGAAAAAAACGCTCTCCTATAGGGTTAAAGGGAGCAAAAAGAGGAAAGATAGAAATAGAAATGTATTTCTGGCCAACTCAAATATGGATCTGCACTGAACGTCTTGGAATGAATATTTTGAATACAATAAGCATGTTTGTAGGATGATTTGAGCATATAAAGTACATTCTGATCTCTCCCAAAAACTTCATCTTGTTCACATGAAGTCTGCCTCAGGGATGTGCAAAGAAATTAATTAAACAATTGCTAAATTCTTTAAAAGGTTAAAATTGTGTTAATTTTATTAAGCAACCCTGGCTCATTAATAATACCCAGCCTACATTTTTGTGGAACCGGAAATACGTTGCTCTGTGTACGTTTTGCTGCACGTTTCAGATGACAGATCCACTAGAGGGCGCTGTCTGCATTTTTGTTACTTGTACGTTTTGGCATTACATAGGTGCAGCAAGCATATCAATTTCAAATTATAGACATCTTTAATGTAACACCTCGTTGCGGGAAGACATGATGAGACGGAACACGGAATTAAACAAAAGACGGATTTATTAACAGACACTTACGGGTTACAAACTGGATGATACACTGAACAGGTAGACGGGACAACGACGATGAGACAAGACAAAACAAAATACCGGACCACGAAGGACACAGACAGAGGGGTGTAAGCACATGAGGAGATGATTACACAGATGAGACACAGGGATGAACACAGGCGGGATGAATTAACACTGACGATGGCGGGAAAGACAGGACAAAGGGATCACATGATGACAACAGAAGCACATGACACGACACAACACTGACAGTTACGTTGTTTTGTGCTGTTTATTTGGTGTTGTGTGAAGATCTTCATGAAAATAATCCTTTATTTATTGATAATATGTCCCTGGAAATATCAGTAATGTGAAAAGGAGCTGTTAGCAAGCAAAATAATCTTGTTTTTCCTTTTGACATAAGATTATTAGATCGCTTACCCCGTTGGCAGATTGTTTAGCTTGTTTTAAGGAAAAACTCACTTCGTTTTGGCATATTAGTTCTGAAAACGAGACAATATTTTTGGATTGTCTAGAAAAAGCTTCTTAATTTAAGATTCTTTTTATATTTAGACAAGAAACAAGACAAAAAATCCAAGCAATAAAAGCATTTTTTGTAGTGTAACAGTTACAAAAACAATGTATGGATCAAAATGTTGGATGAAGTCAGTATCACAGATGTATTAGGCAGGCTTGTTAGTAAAAATAAGAACTAATTCATAGCATTAATAAGCTAAGTCAGTCCATTAATACTTAAAAAAACATTATAGATTCTGTTTATGAATATACTACAGTGTTTTCTCTGACTAGTTCATGAGATTAAAATCTTTATAATTCATCTCATGACCATTGAAATAAGCCAAGTGTGAAAACCATATCAATGCACTGTACTGTAGTATGCTTGTGTTGTATTTTCAAACTTGACTGGTAATCATATTATATATAGTTTAAAGGTTTGGGGTCGACTGTTAAATATGAAACACTTGGTGTTTTATTTATTGGACAAAGTCAAGTTTATCTTGAACAGATGCACTACAGCAGTTCACGGCTTTTGATTTGATTCCCAGAGGATAAGAAAAGTCTTACGACGGGTCAGATCGGAACGCTAACGGAGATGAATCACTTAATATTAAACATACAGTATTACCGTCTTGAATTCTCACATGACAGCACTTCAAACTGTATCTGTGACTTTCATTTAAAATGAGGCTTGTGGCAAGCGCAGCGAACCTTGCAAAGATTTGCAGCGGTTCATATTTTTCCTGCCATGTCTTATGTAGATAACGTCTTTGTCCTCGTGTGACGATGCCACGTGGGATTTTCTCTGCGCGGTGAATCTAGGCCAAGACTCGGCCTGTTGTAGACCAGACGGCGCAATGCTAATGATGAGAGGAACGGATCACTGCTTCATGAGTTCTGCCATCTCATCTCTCGGTCTCATTTCACTGTCGGCTTCTGATGCAAACAAACAAATAAACACCTCGAATAGATTTTAATGGGATAATAAAATCCTCCTTCAGTCATGTTACCTATTCTGTACTTGACTGTGCAGACTGTAAAACTTAACAGGGAAAATCACTAATTGAAATGAGTTAGTTTAGCTTATAATTAAAAAAAATAGCTACTTTGACCTAATGCTCCGGTTTCCCCCACAGTCCAAACACATGTGCTATAGGTCAATTGGATTAACTAAATTGGCCGTAGTGTATGAGTGTGTGTGTGTGTGTGTGTGTGTGTGTGTGTGTGTGTGTGTGTGTGAGTGTGTGTGTGTGTGTGTGTGTGTGTGTGTGAATGAGTGTTTATGGGTGTTTTCCAGTAATGGGTTGCAGCTGTAAAGGCATCCGCTGTGTAAAAAAAAGATATGCTGGAATAGTTGGCGGTTCAATCCGCTGTGGCGACCTCTGAAATAGAGACTAAGCCAAAGGAAAATGAATGAATGAATGATCAATTAACTGTATTTTAGTAACACCTACCCCACCCCTAAACCCAGCCCTCACAGTAATGTAAGAACAGTAACTATACTGAGTATTATTCATTCAATTAGCCATTCAATTGTATTTTATTTACCCCAACCCCAAACCTCACAGTAATGTAAAAATATGAATTGACTTGAATGTCTGCAGCTGTATCCCTTCTAGATTTTACCCCGCAGCCTCAATGGTTTATGTACATTATATATAGTGTTTTTTATTTCCCTTTTCCCTTTTCTGTCACTGACCATTGTCCTAATTATATTGGGAAATTTCTGCTATTACGATTCTCAAGTATGCGTAAGAACATGTATTTCTTACGATGAATAAATAAATATGGTAATTATTCCAAATGATTGACAGTAATGTAAAATTGCTTGTGTGACTGTCCATATGTAGAAATATTTACGGTCAGTAAATTTTGTTAGTTGTCTCACTTTTTGTGAGGTATATCAGAAAGTTAGGCGACACGGTGGTGCAGTGGGTAGCACTGTCGCCTCACAGCAACGTCGCTGGTTCGAGCCTCGGCTGGGTCAGTTGGCATTTTTGTGTGGAGTTTGCATGTTCTCCCTGTGTTCATGTTTCCTCCGGGTGCTCCGGTTTCCCCCACAGTTCAAACACATGTGCTGTAGGTGGTGTATGTGTGTATGTCCTGGTCCTCCAGGTTGGGGGTTGAGTGTTGGGCTAACAACCCACCTCATAAAACTAGATGTTATGAAACACCGATATGGTGCGGCTAAATATCAACTTTGATATAAATGGCCCTGGGAGTGAGTAAGTAAGTATATCAGAAAGTTAACTTCGGAGTCCTCTGTGTGTCAAAGAACAAAAAACAAGCAGTTTGGTCATTGGGTCTGTAACCTCTTGACCAATCAGATGGCACTAATTAGCCCTGCAGCATTCATCCGCTTTCACTTTCTCGATTTATTTATTTATTTTTGGTTGTGGTGAATAGAAAGTGGAGTAATTGGCCATGCGTGTGCTCTGGGTTTGTTGCCGGCTGATGATCAATACTGCAGAAATTCTGATTGGCCTTTCTCTCAATCTCGCCACCTCTGATTGGTCTCCGAGGGCCGATCATTGATTCTGATGCCTGACACATCGGCATGTGGTGTTGAATGTAGAAATGTTCTTGAATAAATGGATTTTTGTAACTGTATTCCTCCCGCTGTAATTAATTGGCTAGCCATAATTAACTGCTTTGTGATAGGCTGCTTTGGATTTCTTAACAGGTCAGATCATTTTTTTTTAAAGCAAGAGATGCTAGTGGAGTTCATATTATTGTTTATGCTGTTCTGAGATGTGTGATTTAAATATTTCATTTAAAATATAGCTGCAAGCAGTAATTATCAGGGTTCAAGCGGTTTAAGGCCAATACAGTAGGTGTTTTTGTAAAAATGCGGTGTTTTTTCTGTAACTAATTTGTAACTAATTCAAAGTGCTACAAAAGTGTACAGTTTCAGGCCAACCACTTTAACAAATGCTTTTTCCAACTTTTTATAGTTATATTGACCAGTTAGTTGAACATTTTCAGCTTCTTTGGAACAGTGTTATATGCACTCCCCTGATTTACCAAATTTCAGAGTTTTAGCTGAGGTATGATGTGTGAAACGTGCAATATACAGTAAAATACAATATTTCCACTGTATGTCGATTTTCAAGTCAGTCAGACAAAAAGTCCCTCAATTAAAGATACTTTCATAATTTTTTTTCACATTGTAGCGGCACCATGTTGTCAAACGATGGTACTTTTTATTTCAGTGACCTCAGATCGAGCTCATACCAAGTCTAGAAGGGATACAGCTGCGGCCGGATGTTAACCAGAATTATTCATTCATTCATTCATTTTCTTTTCGGCTTAGTCCCTTTATTAATCTGGGGTCGCCACAGCGGAATGAACCGCCAACTTATCCAGCATATGTATTACGCAGCGGATGCTCTTCCAGCCGCAACCCATCTCTGGAAAACATCCATACACACTCACTCATTCACACACATACATACACTACGGACAATTTAGCTTACCCAGTTCACCTGTACCACATGTCTTTGGAATTGTGGGGGAAACTGGAGCACCCGGAGGAAACCCACGCAAACACGGGGAGAACATGCAAACTCCACACAGAAATGCCAACTGACCCAGCCGGGGCTCGAACCAGCGACCTTCCTGCTGTGCTGTGTGCTATCCACTCCGCCACTGTGCTGCCCGTTAACCAGAATTAATATATTATTAATTACTGCACAATAATTATTGTTTTTAAATAATTATATTGGGGGAATAGGTTTAGTGATGGGGCAGGGGTATGTTAATAAAACATGGGGCATGTTAATAAAATATATTTAATGGGTGATTTCATAAATAATATTAATATATTATAATAATATATTCTTGTTATAATTACTGTTTTTTTACATTCATGTGGTGAGGGGTAGGTTTAGGGTTGGAGCAGGGGTGGATGTTAATAAAATACAGTTAATGGGCGATTTAATAAATAATATAAATAACTCTCATTCATTTCTGTCCGCAGCTGTATCCCTTCTAGCAACAACCAAGTTTGGTGACAATATATCATTCTGTTCCAAAATTCTGAGAATTTTTGTAAAAGTGTGTCAGCCCACTTTGGACAATTGGTCATCCTGTGTTGGACCTGAATGGAAATGTCAACTTTTTTTGATAACCTTTGATATTCAGACTCCAGAGTATCTTACTACACCACTTTGGTTCAGATCGGGCTTTTCAAAAAATGATAAATACCCTAATTCTTTTGGTAGTCATAATCTGATTCATGATTCACCCTATAAGGGTTGAGCCAAGTATTTCGTGTGATTTGAAAGAAGAAAGAATTGAAATTCAATTGACAATTAAAGAACTGATGTAAGCTACGTACAGTGCACAACAAATGGAGTACTTGCAGAAACCTTTCAGTGAAAAGTTCGTAAGAGTATTTATTTCTTATTTTAATAACCCAAAGAGCCCTTCTCCATGATCAAAAACCTTTTGTGAAATCATGGATTTTAAAGAAGCCATTGATGCCAGTGAAGAATCTTTATTTGTAGGACTGATTGAGTGCTGATGTGGCTGTAATGTTGTTGTTCTGCTCAGGTCCAGGCCACAGATGTTGCTTTAAATTATGAATTTGATAAAAGCTCTGTGCTTTGACTCAATGCATCAGCTGCAGTCCTGGACATCTGTGTTTTCTTTGTGTCTTTCTCTCCGTCTGAAGATGAGAGCTACGTCCTGACAGCTTTTCATGCAAACATCCATCAAATCTGTTGACTTGAAGTCTGGCTCTTGCTTTAGTGATTGATGCCATGCAGAATCCATATTCAAATATAACTCTGTTTACCTGCACGAGCCTGTGTTGTCATGTTTTCACACACTGTAGTGAACATATTATGTGTCAGCTCAGATTGGAAAAGATCATATTGAACTTATAAGTTGTAACTATGTTTGACAAAATACATTTAGAGTGTATTAGTATAATCAATACATAGAAGAGTTCATTCATTCATTCATTTTCTTGTCGGCTTAATCCCTTTATTAATCTGGGGTCGCCACAGCGGAATGAGCCGCCAACTTATCCAGCATATGTTTTACGCAGCGGATGCCCTTCCAGCTGCAACCCATCACTGGGAAACATCCACACACTCTCATTCACACACATACACTACAGACAATTTAGCTTTCCACTTATCTACTTTATAAGAAGTTTATAAGAACATACAGTGTGTTTATACACCGAATATAACCTAAATGTGTCTCAAGTCACACAATATTTCTAACCATCATGCACTGCTTCCAGTCAGTCAGTCAGTGAAGAGGCGAATCAACACAAACTATACTAGACTTCCATTGGTTAGATGCAAATTAGCCAAATACACATCTTTTCTTGAGGAAACTGAATCAAAGTGGAAGATGTATGTTTTAATAAGTGTTATTGTATTAAACATGACACAATACAACATTAATGTTACATGAAAAAAGGAGTCACCATTATAAAATGGTGATACGTGTGAAATGACCCAACAGTGGAACAGTTGTGTAGTTGTATTTTGATGGCACATGATATTATGGTGCAGCATTGGTGCCAAACTTTTTAAGTCTGACACTGATCTGCAGACATTTGTTGCTATTTGTGGGTATAAGTTTGTAAAAAAATAAATAAATAAATGTGCGGATTTATTCTGAATGATTTTGAGAGTATAGAAACTAAAAATGTAACTTATGAAACAAACAAATAATCACTTTTTTACTTTTATCTAAGGTTTACAATGCAAGTGTTGGTAAACAAAGTACAGTAAGTCTCTCATATAACACATTCTCTAAATATTACTTGACAAACTGTATTGCACATAAATTATATACGTAAACATTTGTATATTTTTCAATAATATTACTTAAATTGATATAAAAACAGCATAATCCAAAATCAAACAAAAAGTGCTCAGGGGGGTAGCTTAAATAATGTGTCGGTGCTCTTTGGGTAAGGGATTCATCAGAATTAAACAGCAAAAATCAGTCCAAGGCACTTGAAAAATGTGGAAAAAATATTAAAAGCCTTTATTGACATGGCTATTCCTTAAAACTGATCATATAGATTATATAAAAACACTTTAACTTTTTTTCCCCAGTGAGCTGTATTTTAAATCTCCATCAGTGGACTCTGTTAAAACTTTTCTTTGTGCTGTAAATGATGTCAAACCCAGTCCTTATTGTCATGTTAAATCAAATAATTAGCTTCTGCATATCTCTAACACAAAGTTGACATTGTATGATTTTTAAAGTTGTCGAAATGCAGTAGTTTTTACATTGCATGACTATCTGAGGCCCTGTCCACATGAGCATGCGCATTTCCAAAACTGCGCTAAACTCTACGCAGTTTATTGGCTGTTTGTCCACACGAAAACACAGTATTAGCTGACTGAAACTTTCTGAAAACTTTGGCCAGGGTGAAGACTGGGACAGGGTAACTCCAAGTACAGTGGACGCTACAACCAGATTTTTCGCCTCATAATGTCCTCGTAATCTTTCAATAGAACTATGTTAAGCTGCTTTGACACATTCTACATTGTAAAAAGCGCTATATAAATAAACTTGAATTGAATTGAATGTCATTGTGTGTGCTGTTTTCTCCTTTTAGATTTGGTGAACACGACTGGGTTCACAACAAATGCGGAAGACGTCATTGAGGCAAATTCACGGCAAACGTTCACGGCAAACACTTATTTTTTCAATTTTTTCAATTATTCAATTGCATTGATTTATTAGCAATGTACATATGCAAATAGTTAATTCCGCGTTTGGTGTGAACCCAGCATAAGAGGTTTTTATTCCCGCCTGATCTTGCTTTCTGATTGGCTCTAGGTTAGGCATTTTGGCTATTTGTCGCTAAATTTCATAAAACCTGTTAGCGAGAGAAAGTCAGGGCTAAAATCGTGTAGTGTGAACTCTGCGTAACACACACTGGGCTGAAATGTTACACTGAGCTGCTTGACTTCACTAGACTACAGCACAGCAGGAGTGTTTATGAGATCTGTTCACAGCTATTGTGTGATCTCAGCTGGAGCTCAACCAAAACGCTGCTGCTAATTGGTCAAATGGTGCTTACCATTCAATAACAGGTCAGTGGAGTGATAAAAGACAACATCGGGCATTGTCAGAGTTTGCGTAATGAATCTGATGACGTGATGTGAAGGGATTTATGTGTGTAGGTGTGTGTGTGATCTGGTTGGTCAGTTTGGGGTGGAATTGATTTTCTTGGTTCAGTGTATCAATTTGCAAGCGAGACACTTGAAAACAAACAGCGTGCAATGCACACGCCGAAAACAAACCACAAAATCAATCGAGAGAGCGAACCTGAGAGAGACGGACAGAATGAAATGAAGAAGAGCAGTGTGTGTGTGTGTGTGTGTGTGTGTGTGTGTCTAACACACAGATAAAAGGCGATTGTTTTAGACTCGCTGTCAAACTCAAGGGACTGTGACAGGAGCATTGCTCAGACATCGCTCGGAGCATTTCATAACTCACAAGACTCAACAAAGTTCTCCGTTAGCTATTGTTAACATTAACAGAACTTATCGAGGGTTTCACATAAGAGCCTTACACATAAATGAATCAGAAGATACAGTACAGAGATAATATGTAAATTCCAGCTGTCTGCACAGAGCTGTGAATACAAACCGTTAAGTTGGTATGTAGTACTCACACGTGCCTATACACTGAACATTTCACAGAAGAAAACTTTTGATTAAGTACCAATTCTCACGATTAACTACACTGTAAAAAACGACTGATTTCTAGAGGTGTGAATCTACACTGGTCTCACGGTTCGGTTCGGTTATGATGATCATGCCATCGATTCAGTTCGATATCACGGTGCATTGACGATGCTTTCCATACACAATTTTATATTGTACTTCACAGCACAAGAATTCTTGTATTAAAATGTGTAATTTATAAATACATTTTCTGTGTATTTGTAATACAATTTTGTCCTTTAATACAAGCAGTCAGATATATGAACTGTACCTTTCATTTGACCTGCTCAAAGAAAACACTCCTTTTGAATGTATCAAACAAAACTCAAGGACATGCACAGAAGAACATGAGCATTTAAAGCAAATAAACGAAGGTAAATATTATCCCGCTTGCTTTTTGAGTGTTGTCGAGCGAGTTCTTATACAACTATGATTGATCACGTGCTCAACAGAAAGGGCTGCGATTGGCTCTAACGCTCTGGCGCTGTTCACCGATGAGTGACGCTGATTAAACGGCAGCGGTGATCACAGTTGATCCATGTTAAACGTGTTAGAGAAACCTCGCTCTGCAGACATGCTCTTGTCTGGATACACAAGTATCGCTGTACAATGGTAAAAAAAACAGTAAAAATGTTACAGTAAAATCCTGTAACCTGGTTAACAGTAAGTTTACTTAATATATTTACGGTGAATAACCGTAAATGGACTTTTTCCTGAATTCCCTGCGTGACGCTTCACATTTTATGCTTTTTTTGTTTGTCTTTGTCTGTGTAACAAAGATTTGGTCTATTAACATTATAAAAAATGAAATACGGTTGTTTACCGTAAAAAATAGAAATTTTCATTTGTACCGTATTTTTTACGGTAGAATAGTGGCAGCTACCGTATTTATTTTGCTTTCATTTGAATGGGTTTTTCCTCTAACAGTGTACTGGCTTATTACCTGCCTGTTATTAAGAAATTGGCTGTTTATTAGTATTTATAAAATACATATTCTTCATGATCTTATAATACAGCACATCCATAACCCTGGGTGGCTTAGTGGTTCGCACTGTCGCCTCGCAGAAAGAAGGTCGCTGGTTCGGGTCCTGGCTGGGCCAGTTGGCATTTCTCTGTGGAGTTTGCATTGGCGTGGGTTTCCTCCGGGTGCTCCAGTTTCCCCCACAGTCCAAACACTTGCGCTATAGGTGAATTGGATGAACTAAATTGGCCGTAGTGTATGAGTGTGTGTGTAATTGTTAGTGTGTATGGGTGTTTCCCAGTACTGGGTTGCAGCTGGAAGGCCATCCGCTGTGTAGAACATATGCTGGAATAGTTGGCGGTTCATTCCGCTGTGGCGACCTCTGATAAATAAGGGACTAAGCCGAAAGAAAATGAATGAATGAATGACATCCCTAATCCTACCTACTGTAATACCTAAACCCAACTACTACCGCAATAACTGTTAATAAGCAGCAGATTAGGAGTTTATGAAGCAAAAGTCATAGTTAAGGTGAGAATTGTGCCTTCAATTAAAGTGTGACCAAAACCTTATACTTTAACACTCATTTTCATAACACATGAAAAATTATCTTTGGTAGTTTTAATGCTTTGTTAATAGCAATGCAGATGAGCATCTCTCGTGAACAGCAGTAGGAGACATACTGTATGTGAGATCACTGAGGTCTGGAGAAACTGAGGAGTCTGAGGAGACGTATGCAAAACTCTGTGTTTAATCTCGACACTCTCTAGTAGAGACAATTGAGATTTTAAAGAGATCTCATTTGTGATTTGTCTTTCCTCGGGGCGTACACAAACAGTTTCTCATTTCAGCTGTCTCGCTGTTAAAAAGACACACACACACACACACACACACACACACGCACACACACACTCCCTCAGGGGAAGATCAGAGAGCAAACATGCAGGAAATTGGTTTGAGGTTTTATTTTGGCGGTGTTTCTGATAGTGGCCAGTTATTTGTTCTCTGCTTGACCCTATGTTCAGAAAGATGGACGGACTGAATGGAAGGAAAGGATAAAAATGAAAGAAATGTACAAAGGACATTGTTCTCGCAATGAATGGAGAAAAAAGTCAGACACACACACAGACAGTGGGCTGTGAATTGATTTGCCGTTTTATTCCCTTGTGACACAGACAGAGACAGGCAGCCACCAAAACTTTCTGTGTCATAAATAAAACAGAAAGAGATTGAGGCTGAATTCACCAAGCAGCTGCACAATTTCTGCACACAGTATTTCAAGAATTTGAGTCTTATCTTTCCAACCTCACACAATCCTGCACTGGTGTCGTAATAATGCAGCGTGATAGAACTACCTCTGTACAATTGCTCAGTCCATGTTTGTTAGAACTGCAGGAGTGGTAACATCTGCCAACTCAAAACGTCAAAGAAAGATTATTGCTGTAAATTATGGATTTGCTACAATGAAAATTATGGCCCGAAAACCAAAACTAAAAATACTGGATGCGCTTAGCTCGAAAACCAAACCGAAACTGCCTTGTAATATTTATTGTGTTGTTATTATTATTTTAGAAAATAATATAAAGAAATTTCGTAAGACTTTTCTTCGAATGAACTCAAAAAATTCAATTACACTGATTTAATAAAACTCAAGCCAATAAAATAACCACATTTTATTGAAGCTTATTGACAGTCAACGAGTCTAGAGGTTTCATTTTAAGAGCATTGCCATGACAGCACGGTTGCAAGCAGGAGGAACTTGTATATTACATAGAAATATCTTGTTGATGCAGTATTTGAGCAGACTTTGCTTTTTACGCTGCAGTTTTTATACTCCATAGAGTTGAATATTAAGCTATTTTGAACTTTGACAGCTGCGTGACTCTTGCACTTTGCTCTGCACAGCAACAAAATTCCCTTGTGTGGCTCAAGCCATTGAAATGAATGGGATTCAAAACACAGTGCAGTGCTTTCCGTGTCTGGTGTGAAAGCTGCTTCACATCACACAATGATAACAGCTGGAGGGAGAGTGAAACCAGCGAAGCATAGCCTTTTATATGTTTACAATTTTGGCTGTTTTTCTCCTTCGGCTGAAAACCAAAAAAGCCATTTATATTGAATTTACATTACATTTTAATATATTACATTACATTTACAGTAAAGATGCACCAAATTTGAAGCCAATCATTAACAAAAATGCATCTCTACTGCAAATAATGAGCAAGCCATCTAAGGAGTGATTTGTTATTAAAGTCTTGCTTGCACTTATAGCATGTCTGCTCATAAGAACTCTTCTAACAACCCTTAAACCAAAACACTCATCATGAAATGTGTAGCTCTGTGTATTGAAACATATATTACTCTGCATGCTAGCTTATTTATTTTGCTGAAGGGCATGATCCATTCAAGTCCATACATTATATAAGGAGAAACTTTGCTTTCAAATCCAGGTATGCAATGCCATTTATTTGTGCTATGGATGAAACAGGCGTTGGTACAAACATAAAACACGCTCCTGTTCATTACAATAACACCTTATTACATGTGTAAAAAAACAGATGTTGGTGTACATTGAATGTTTGGGTTGATCTTGGCATACAGAAACATGTATTCGCCCCTGCTTCGATCTTCATATTTTAATGACATGCAAACACAATGTTGTGAAATAGTCGAATGTTAAAGTGTCCTTAACTGTTGTTGCACAAGCAAGAAGAGTATTCTGACGGTTTTTGTTCATGTGACAATGATGATATTTGTTCTCCACAGAAAATGCACCAAACCAGCGGACCGAACTGAACCATAAATCACACTCAAAGACCAAGAGCAGATCCACTGATGGTGAGTCAATCCATCCGTCCGCATGATTATCTGTCTTTTCAGTTTTAGACCATTTATAAACCAAAGTGTCACATGATTTTTCAGAAATCCTTCTAACAGGCTGGTGTGTATAATGCTCAAGAAACATTACCTACCATTCTCAATTTTGAGAGTAATATTGACAATTTTTTGTCACTTAATATATATTTTGATGAAAATTGTTACTTTTTTTAGGTTTTACTGGTGAATTGAAGTGTATAAAACTGCTTGTGCATGAAATGTGAATTAATATTTCTTTTATTCTAAACATTCAAATAAGATTTCAATACAAATATTGCCATTTAGAGACTAAAATTAGAGTTATTCCAGCAAATACTGATTTCATAACACATTTCTTAAAACATATTAACCTCTATTTTAACGATCTAAGCACAAAGTCTAATGCACGAGGGGCAAAAGCATTAAGGACAATCCACTTTTGCTATTTTAAGGATGGAAAAAAATGCTCTGCGCCCCGGTGCATGGTCTAACAGGGTTGTGCTTATTCTCGTAATGAGTTATGGGTGTGTTTTGAGCATAACATGCATTAAACCAATCAGAGTCTCATCTCCCATTCCCTTTAAGAGTCAGTTGCGTCACACCATGGTGCATCTGCTATTTACATGGCGGACTTTATAAGTGTAAGAACTGAACGCCTCTTTGCTTTGCTTTTACTCTTTACTCCTTTACTTTCGTGGAGTAAGGAAACGGTGTACGCACTCCACTGAAGACATCCATTAGCCTACATATTTAATTTAATTTAAGCGCAAAGATTTGTTTCAAAACTATTTCTAAATTCAGTTCTAATTTCCAGCAAAGGAATAAATGAACAATAATAATGAAGTGTGGTCAAAAACCTGAGTTATATCCAAACACACGTCCTGTTCTTATGCCCCATATAGTGAAGCAGACGTCTCCAAAACCCCACAGGTGGACAAATCTAAACTTGTTTTTATAAATATGCATATAGTAAATAACACTGATAATAATAATAACATTATACAATTGCAAATTGTCATAAATAAACTGAATAAGCTCCTTAACACACCTCCTTTATAGATCAGCACACCCATGAGTCCTCAAAGTGGTGCAAATGTACAGGATTTGCTATAAACAATGTGGTGCAAAACGTGAAAATTAGAGTTGTGCTGGTCTGAAAATAGCAACAAATCGTGCTAAACTCGTCTTGCGCCTTGTTGCGCCGGGTGTATGATAGGGCCCATTGAGTTTTTCTAAAAACAACGACACAAAACATGTCTGAAAAATGAAACCTTTTAATTATTTAAAACAAAGTATGCATTTTAAATCCAGAGAAATTTTCAGATGGTGTGTTAATTTTTCAATAGGCACATATGTGTGTGCGTGCATGTGCGTGCGTGCGTGCGTGCGTGCGTGCGTGTGTGTGTGTGCGTGCATTTATTTGATCTTTTAAAATAAACAAAAGTCACAAGAAGAGCCCCGACATGATAGCTGTGACCTCTGACCCCATGACCTTGTGCATTACTGTCTCTCTCTCTCTTGTCTTCTGCATGAATTAAAGCTCCCTCTCCTGGTTGCCACAGCAACAGTGAAGTGTGACAGTAATTGGTCCGCTGTGCTGGAGAGGTGAGGGAGGTGAACTTTAACCCCCCCGGGGGTCAGAGGTCACAGTCCCACCTGAAGTGCCTCTGCATCGTTGTGATTAGACACTTGACCTGCGTTCCTGAGAGAGGATAAGTGAGATCTGAATAAAAATGGAGTCTCCTGACCCATCCATGTCTGGCGTCCGACAGCCTGCGCATATCATGCAGGCGCAGTGGCTGAATCTGTGAGTCCTCCAGCGTGGCTCTGGCTAATTAAACCACAGGGAGGCCAATGACTGTCAGTGAGTGAACGAACCTTGAGTTCCTCCTCACACCTCCAGCAGCATCTCATTCATTACTGACCAGACCTCACATAGAGAGAGGATGTCTGAGTCATGTAAAGTCTGGCATGTGAAGTAATAAGTCTCTTTAAAGTACACATGTACACTAACCATATTGATTTTGTTAGCTCACGCTGCTAGTTTTGTGGTAAGCAATTCATCTGTGTGTGTCATTAAGAGAAAAAAATGGTTTGCCCTTGTAATTCATTCATTCATTCATTCATTCATTCATTTTTCTTTGGCTTAGTCCCTTTATTCATCAGGGGTCGCCACAGCGGAATGAACCGCCAACTTATGTTTTCAGCATATGTTTTACATAGCGGATACCCTTCCAGCTGCAACCCAGTACTGGAAAACATCCATACACACTCATTCACACACACACTCATACACTACGGCCAATTTAGTTCATCCAATTCACCTATAGCACATGTGTTTGGACTGTGGGGAAAACCGGAAACCTCCAGAGGAAACCCACGCCAACACGGGGAGAACATGCAAACTCCACACAGAAATGCCAACTGGCCCAGTCGGGACTTGAACCAGCGACCTTCTTGCTGTGAGGCGACAGTGTGAACAACAGAGCCACCGTGCCGCCATGTTAGACAGCAGCTGATTTTCTCCACGAGCAGCTGCTGGTGTGCTGAAGAGTGTCTGATAGCTGTTAAAATCAGTTTAAAAGGAACTTTATTCATATTTTAATGAATGATCCTATAGACAAACATTCATTTTACATTTGAAGCACCAATAAATTGTTGACGATAAGATTAGGATCGTGTGTTAGGGAAGTAAGTGGTCGATTTTGATTTCACATCAGCTTTAACAGTCAGGAGTGGCTCTGCCAGTTCAAGCACAAATTCTCGCTTGATTGTTTGGTCCGAAGCAGGGTTTGGTTTCACTCTTGTCCTCAAGCATCCGTAAAAGCTCAAAAGTACCAGCATTTGAAAGGGCTGTTTAGATCGGTTTTGATGAACACACTCAACTGGCAAAAACCCCCAATGACAAATGCATTATTCTCTCACAAACAAATCGCTTGTCATGCAAACCGAACACTAGAGCTTTCAAAAGGCAGCTATCATTTCTATAGTGCTTTATACCTTGCAGATATAACCTGCTCATTTACTTTTCAGGAAAATAAGATATTCATATGAAACCATTTATAATTAAAATACAATAGTGTCTCTATGGCAGCACAGTGGCGCAGTGGGTAGCACAATTGCCTCACAGCAAGAAGGTCTCTTGTTTGAGCCCCGGCTGGGTCAGTTGGCATTTCTGTGTGGAGTTTGCATGTTCTCCCCGTGTTGGCGTGGGTTTCCTCCGGGTGCTCCGGTTTCCCCCACAAGTCCAAAGACATGCGGTATAGGTGAATTGGGTAAGCTAAATTGTCCCTAGTGTATGAGTGTGAATGAGTGTGTATGGGTGTTTCCCAGTGATGGGTTGCAGCTGGAAGGGCATCCGCTGTGTAAAACATATGCTGGATAAGTTAGTGGTTCATTTCGCTGAGGCGACCCCAGATTAATAAAGTGACTAAGCCGAAAAGAAAATGAATGTATAAATAGTGTCTCTATTATTCAGCTCATATTCATGAATTCAGTTCAGGTGAAAACCTTCAAGCTTTAGTTACAAATGAGTTAAAGGTGACATTAAATAAATGTCTTTTTTACATTTGTTGATTTTTTTACATTTGTATTTAGTTAGGTCAGAAGTTCAGAAAAATGTAAAAAAGTAAACTGTTATGAACTGTTCAAACCCCCCATCAACAAGATGTCAACAATTATAGCAGACGGACTGCATTTTCTCACAACACTAGGGCTGCGTCTGAAATGGCATACTTCCATACTGCATAGTACGCTAAAAACATTATGCGAGACGAGTAGTATGTCCGATTTCATAGAATTCGAAAAACAGTGTGTGAGGAGTACCCGAATGACCTACTACTTCCGGCGAGATTCTGAAGTGCGCATAGTATGATCCCATGATGCACCGCGGGAGAATTCATGAATGGGAGTGAAGCGACCAACTGACGCGGGTAGGTCACGTTATGATGACAAAATGACGGAGGTAGTACGTCCGAGTTCCGTTCATACTCCTCACATTCATACTGTATAGAATGTACTTTTCTAACGGTCGAGTAGTACGTTTAAATTCAAATACAGCACCTACTGAGTAGTAGGTGATTTCGGACGCAGCCATGCAAATAGCAGATTACACGATGGAAATATTTCAAGGGGAGCCTAAAACGTGACGGACCCCGCTGGGATTTGAATTTCAGTTAATGTGTCAGCTTGCGCATGTCTTAGGTATTGGGCGGGGCTAACATACTTAACCACGCCCCTCCAATTGTCAGTTTTGACAACAAACAGAAATAGTGAGCAGGAGGAGTCTGTTATGTTGTAATAACTCTCTCGAGACCCTTTTCCAGATCTTTCTGAATGAAATCCCTACTTTACTACAACCAATCAGCTCGCAGTAGAAAAAACAAGCCACGCCCACTGTTTTCTCATTTAATATTCCGTTTCTCTTGGAACTGCGTCACAATACGAGAGAAATAAAGCCGGTTGCAGCTTCTGGTTCATGCGGACTTTAATTGACTTGGGGTTTTTTTATAATTGCCTGCATTTCCTTAAATTACAGCACATTAAGCTCTCTCGGCCACCGTACAAAACCAAACCAAACAGACACATATGTGAAGCATCTGACCGCAAGAAGGGGAAACTCAGTGAGTAAGTGTTTGTTTTTAGAGCAAAAATGAGACAAATTGTAATGCCGTGGGCCAACATGGTTTCATCTGCTCTCCTCTGCAAATGAACGGCACCAGCTGAGCCAACATGAGCGCTGGGTTGAATTTCCAGCATTTCAGGAGTACTTCGTCATGTCTGAGCCAAAATGGCCGCCGGCTGGTGGTAAAAGCCAGCTGGGATGTACAGACGCGATCTGGCCAATATGGCTGCAGGACAGGTATCAAAGTCTTGGGGGACAGACGGCGCGTTTTCAGCTCAGGATGGCTTGCGGCTGCAGATATGTCCTTTGTCAATGAAACGCTGGAGAGGAAAAGCGGGCCGTGGACGGCAGCTCGCCTCCGTCACTGCCCCAATTAGAGCTGACGTGCCGAGAGGAGAGAACGGCGGATGAAAGAGACGAGTGTTTTTACCGCAGTAATTCCCAACGCAATTCATCACAAAGACAAGATCCCCTTTCCTCCTCTTGTGGAGAAGGAGAGAGTGAACACAGAGCTGCTGTGGCCCTAATATGGGCTCTTTGCTGAGACGGTCGCTGTGTGAAACTGCCCTCTGACAGACCAGAGACTCTCAGAGCCCTCACAGCCACAACTACACACAGTGCTAAAGACATGGCGGATGAAAGCAAACAGCAGACATTTGTTTCCCCGCGTAAAAGCCACAAGCTTACGTAATTAGGTGTGTTTTTATGTGAAGAAAAGGCAGGAAAGGTTTTATTATTGGTATTTTACCAAGCATATTATTTAAAGAGAATAAAAAGATTCAGAAAAGCATCGTACACAAAGGTTAGCATAACTTTTTTGGCCTGGTTCTCAAACGGTCCTCACACTGTTCACAGCACAGTCACCCTGTCACATTTATATCACATCATTTCATAAAGTAAAACAAATAAATAAAATAAAACCATTAAAATACATAAAAAAAATAAGATGAAGTAAAATAAAATAGTTAAAAAATAAATAAAATAATTAATAACAATAATAAAAAAAATAAAAATAAACAATAATAAACAAAAAGTGAGTAAGTCAGTGACTGACTGACTGAGTGAGTCAGTGAATAAATGAGTGAGTTAGTGACTGAGTGAGTGAATGA
>CAIGQW010054354.1:8677860-8701572 GCA_903798125.1 Danio choprae
ACACACACACACACACACACACACACACACACACACACACTAATTGAATCTATGTTTCTGTGTTTAGGCTGCACTGATGCTGATCTGAGAAGTTTAGCCTCCAGACTCAAAGACTGGTTCGGGGTATTACACACAGACGCAAACCGAGACCTGAAGACCAGCACCAGTGACGCTGCACAAGGACGTGAGTGTGTGTTTATTAATTACACAAATGAGTTCACAGGCATATTATCAATGCTTGTCTTTTCAATACATGTTTTTGTTTATTATTATTGGTGGCTTATTTATTTTTATTTAAAAGAAGTTGATATATAACGCTAGATTTATTTTTATATATCTCTTATTATTATTATTATTAGTAGTAGTAGTAGTAGTAGTAGTAGTAACAACAACATTATTATTATTATTATTATTATTATTGTTATTATAATTTTTTATTATGATTATTATTGTTATTATTATTGTTGTTGTTGTAAACATTATTATTATTGTTGTTGTTGTTGTTAACAAAAAAAATTATATTATTAACAACATTATTATTATTATTATTATTATTGTAATTTTTTACATTTCTCTATGATTTACATGAGCCCCTAAGGCAGCATTTCTTTAAATATTATTAATGTATAGATTTTTTTACTAATTAATTTCACCATCAGAACGCAATAAATATAACACAATAAAAACATAGTTATGCTGTCAGTTCTGTGTCAATCTGAAAATCTTATTTTACATATTTTACAACAGAAAATGTCCAGAATTATGTGCTAGATCTGACAAGTTATTATTATTATTATTCATTCATTCATTCATTTTCATTTCGGCTTAGTCCCTTTATTAATCTGGGGTCACCACAGCGGAATGAACCGCCAACTTATCCAGCATATGTTTTACGCAGCGGATGCCCTTTCAGCCACAACCCATCACTGGGAAACATCCATACACACTCATCCACACACACACACTACAGACAATTTAGCTTACCCAATTCACCTATACCGCATGTCTTTGGACTGTGGGGGAAACCGGAGCACCCGGAGGAAACCCACGCAAACACGGGGAGAACATGCAAACTCCACACAGAAACGCCAACTGACCCAGCCGAGGCTCAAACCAGCGACCTTCTTGCTGTGAGGCGATCGTGCTACCCACTGTGCCATCGCGTCGCTAATGAAATAAATGAAATAAATATTATTAATATTATTAACAACATTGTTATTACTACTATTATTATTATCATTATTATTATCAATATTATTAGTATTATTACTTAAATGTTTCAAGCATTTATTACTGAATTATTTATAATTGCTACTTATTTGGTTTGACTTCTCCATTCACCACCAGTATAAACAAATGCATTACTATTTATTTCAATAATAGTAGTAATAATAATAATACTAATAATACAATTCTAATTAATAATATCTTATATATTAATCATATTTTAATAATTGTTTTATTATATCATTATAATTATTATGATAAATTGTATTATTTGTTATTTGTAATTGCATTGTATTAAATTATTATTCAAATTAAAGTGCTTTTAAATCTCTCTCTCCTGTAGGTTTCGACACGAGCATTTTACCTATCTGTAAAGATTCTCTCGGCTGGATGTTCAACAAGCTGGACATGAACTACGACCTCCTGCTCGACCAATCAGAGCTCAGCGCCATTTACCTGGATAAATACGAGCTGTGCATGAGGCCGCTGTTCAACTCCTGCGACTCTTTCAAAGACGGAAAACTCTCCAACAACGAGTGGTGCTACTGCTTCCAGAAACCCGATGGTGAGCGGCTAATTTAAAAAATATATATATAAATAAATGACATAAGCCTATTGGGATGATCATGTCTGTCTCTGCTATTAAACTGTTATAAACTGTGTGTTTCTTCAGGCATGCCGTGTCAGAACGAGATGAACAAGATTCATTCTCAGAGCCGAAGGAAGACTATGTTAGGTGGGTGGATTTGATGGACAGGTGTTAGCCCCTCCCCCGACACCCTCTGGACCAATGGGCTGTGTTGAATGGGCTATGGGCTACAGTTGAAGTTAGCGTTATTAGTTCTCCTGTTAATGTGAATTCTTTTATAATTGTTTTCTCACTTTATGTTTAACAGAGATTTTTTTAATACATTTCTAAACATGTTTTAATAACTAATGTCTAATAACTGATTTATTTCATATTTCTATGATGACAGTACAAAATATTTGGCTAGATATCTTTCAAGATACTAGTATTCAGCTTAAAATGCTATTAGGCTAATTAGGCTAATAATTCAGCTAATAATTAGGCTAATTAGGCAAGTTAGGGTAATTAGGCAAATCATTGTATAACAGTGGTTTGTTCTGTAGACAATCAAATGCAAATATTGCTTAAGGGGTTGAATAATATTGACCTTAAAATGTTTTTTTTTTTATTTAAAACTGCTTTTATTCTAGCCGAAATAAAACTAATAAGAAGTAAAAATATTATAGGAAATACTGTGAAAAATTCCTTGCTTGGTTAAACATTATTTGGAAAATATTTGAAAAAGAAAAAAAAAGTCACAGGAGGGCGAATCATTTTGACTTCAACTGTATGCACTGCAAGTGTTTTTTTTTGTCACCAATAAACTTTCGGTGACAGGTTGAAACGACTATTTTAATTTCATAATGCTCCTTTTACAGCATCGATAATGTAACTTAATTCAAATATAATCAGTTAAACAGACTTAAGCATTCATTTAGTTGTCAAAGTGTAAAACGAGATGAAAGATCGTTTAAACACAAATGCCGTCAGGAGCAGCAGGCGAGAGCTAAACTCCATTGAAAATACTGTGGTAAAATACATTTCCATATTTTAAAGACACTCCGCAGGACAATGTCATTTAGTGCAGCGCTTCTTGTCCAGTCTGAGACCCACTTTATATCGTATCTCAATCAGGCGGCGAAGATCAGTGTTTTTTAAAGAAACCAGATCTCCAAGTTAAAAGTCCCGTTGCATATAGCACAATAGACGTAGCATCATGTACAGTATGTTTCCTGTGGTCACAAAGCTTTGGTTAAGGAGAGAGAAGAAGTTTTAGTCTCTTTAAAGAAACCATATCTCCAAGTTAAAAGTCCCCTTGCATATAGCACAATAGACGTAGCGTCATGTACAGTATGTTAATGATGTTTCCTGTGGTCACAAAGGTTTGGTTAAGGAGAGAGAAGTGGTTTTAGTCTCAGCTGGTCATTTATGTACATCACCTATATGCCATATAAATGCATGTTAACTATGTTTATATATAATTAACTGTTAAAAGCTATTAGTTACTAGTTAATTAGGTAAAGTTTTTAGTTTTAAAGTTCTGGTAACTAATAATCTTAACTTTTCCAAATTTGGTTATAATGCAGTAATGTGCACCTTTTGTAAAGCTGCTTTGAAATAATACTTATTGTGAAAAGCGCTATACAAATAAACTTGAATTGAATTGTATTATGTGTGATTGTTGTTTATTATGAATGTTGTTTTTCTCTCTCTGTGTGTGTTTGTGTGTGTGTGTGTGTGTGTGTGTGTGTGTGCGTCTGTGTGTGCGTGTGCGTGTGCGTGGGCAGGAGTGTATGTACCGCGCTGCACTGAGGACGGTTATTATAAGGCCACTCAGTGTCATGGCAGCACCGGTCAGTGCTGGTGTGTGGACAAGTACGGCAATGAGCTCGCAGGATCCCGCAGACAGGGCAACCCTACCTGTGGTAAAACTTTAAATACACATCTCACACACACACACACACACACACACACACACACAACCCCTAAACCCAACCCTCACAGGAAACAATCTGTATACATCTTCAAAATATTTAATTCTGTCTGATTTCTAAGCATGTTTACACGTGGGGACATCAATTTCTGTCCCCGAAGTCCCCATGAGTCTGTGTGCATTCAGGTTCAAGTCCCCACCAGGATATGAAAACAAGTACACACACACACACTCAGATACACACACCAGTGGGGTTTTAGAATGGATTATATACTGTTATTTTGAGCTTTTTTTTTTTTATACTACTACTACTACTATTTTTTTATATTACTCTACTGTTTTTAAGTTTGTTAGCTGTGTGTGCGTGCGTGTGTGTGTGCATGCATGCGGTTCTGGTATCTGAAGCTCCATTATTCATCAGTGTTTCCTGAGTTCTCTGTCAAAATGTATAAAATATCCTCTTTTATATATAATGAATGATCTTCCCCAGAACACACACCTTCTCTTTCACCTCCCCCTGTGTGTGTGTGTGTGTGTGTGTGTAGAGGAGGATCAGGAGACATCTGGAGATTTCAGCAGCGGCGGTGGTGCAGTCATTCTTCTGGATGACCAAGAGGAGGAGGAGTCTGCACAGAGTGGGCGGGCCCGACAGAAAGAGAGGCGGGGTCGACTCCACCCCCGTGGGGCCATCGAAGACGACGAAGACGGAGAGGACGACGAGTTTGGCTACGTCTGGTAGCTCCGCCCACCCATCTTCCGCTAATTAACCAGGGACCCATGTTAAAAAATGCACAGTTCTGAAGCCATTCCAGCTCCGCCCCCTTGGACACACACACGCCCCCTTTTCCCAGCCCCGCCCTCATTCTGGATCTGAACTCATTCTCTCTCTGTCTTTCTTTAGCCCCCTCCTCATTATTCTGTCCTCTGTTTTCCCTCTTTTTTTAAAACTCCCACTCGCTCTTGTGTTCTAGACGCCTCTCGGTGGCTCTAGATGGTAGACGTGCATGACCAGATCGTTCAGGCTTCTTAACAATTCTACAAAAGATCTTTTTAAACAGGGGTTAGGTCTCAGTGGCAGTATGCATGAACGCCACTGCAGAAAAGGCAGAAGATGACGTCTGAGATCATCAAGGGTGAGGATCAGGTGGGCTTAAGCCAAACGCGCACTACAAGACTGAAGCTCATCAATGATTCATGTCATAAATCTGCCACTGGAGGATGGAGATCGAAGGGAAATCACAGCGCATATGTTCTGTTTGCTGGGAGACACGTTGTTAATATTTACAGATGCTACGATAATGCTAGCTTTAATCGCATCGGAAAACAGCATCGACAAGCTAATGAAAGAATGCAAATAGAGGATTTTGGAATTAGTTTTATTTTCCTTCTTGGTTCCTTTAACTGTTAAAATGACCTTCCTCCGTGTGGTTTTTGTCTCCTGTTGCCGAATGAAGAATATAATTCTGCTATTGAAAGATGGACAATGTGAGAAGTTGAATATAGTAGACAACACAAGACACTACAGTGTGTACGTCTGCAAAGTGTGATGAGCTTCAGTCGGGTTGTGCATGATTGACTTTATGCTGTTTTCTGTTCACAATTACTGCAATTGTAAATTCTGCTTTGCTTTTTATTGACCTTATTCTGCAATACGGAAGTGCGTGGTTGTTTTAAACGCCAACCTGCAGTAGGACATGTTCCTGGATTAACATCTATATTAATCCTGGAACAACATTACAATCAGCCAATCAGAATTAAGGGATACGTTTATGTTAAGTTTAGGCCTATGGTTAGGTTTATGTACTTCTACATGAGTGTTATCTAACTATTATTCCCCTCTGATTTTGGGAATAATGTACAGTTATGGTTGCGTTTAGGGGTAGGGAATAGGTATGGATTACATTTTCAAACAAATATGATGTTCCAGGATCAACATAGACGTTAATCCAGGATCGCATCGTACTTGGCAAAATCATGACGTGCTTTAAAACTTCCGATTCAGTCGCCTGTGGGAGAAATGACTAGGAATAATACATGGCAGAAAAGGGTCAGACTACTTGATCTACAAACATAGGTGTTCATGACTGTGCATAAAAAGTCGAATAATATAATTAGAGAATATCAGTTTGTAACATCAAGAAGCTTAATGATTTGTTTTTAACGTCTAAAAATCAATGAACGTGAATGAGAATGGAAGTCTTGAGCCAAGAAGATTCCAATGGCGGCACCCGCTCGTACGTGAAGAATAAGGTCAATAGTGAATCAAACGTTTAAGTACTTTTATATGTTTATATGTTTTTTGGCCTTTTTTTTATATTTTAGCTTTTATGTTTTAGTTTACTTGAGATGCTGAATGACATGAAACATCGTCTTAGTCTCGGAGAAATGAATCAAAATTTCATTTATGCTTAAATGAAAACAAACAGAGTCATAAATATCATCATTTTTATATTAATCACAAACCAGTTTGGTTTTGAGAACTTCAGACTTCCTCAATTTAAGCATAAGAATGTCAGAAAACACAACCTAACCTGTTACGCTTATTTAAGGTTTTTTTTGTACTAGAATACAGAAGACACTACAGTATGGGACATCATTTGATCAAATTCATATTTTTATTATCATTTTATTATCAAGCACAGGTGTCAAACTCAGTTCCTGGAGGGCCGCAGCTCTGCACAGTTTAGTTCCAACCCTAAACACACCTGATCAAACTAATTGAGTCCTTCAGGCTTGTTTGAAACCTACAGGGAAGTGTGTTGAAGCAGGGTTGGAGCTAAACTGTGCAGGGCTGCGGCCCTCCAGGAACTGCATTTAACACCCCTGATTTAACGGGATAGTTCACCCAAAAATGAAAATTCTGTCATCATTTACTCAGCCTTTACTGGTTTCAAACCTTTCTTACTTCTGTTGAACACAAAAGATTTTTGAAGAAAGCCGAAAACCTGTAACCACTGACTTCAATAGTATTTGTAGTTTCTACTATGAAAGTAAATGGTTACAGGTTTCTAACATTTTTCAAAGTATCTTTTTTTGTGTTCAACAGAAGAAAGAAACTCAAAGGTTTGAAACCACTTGACTGCGACTAAATAGTGTGTAAATTTTAATTTTTGGGCGAACCATCCCTTTAAGTGTGTCCTGAAGCAGTTTCTTTGTTCTTCAGTACTCATCAAAAGAATATGATAATGAGTTTGTGTTTAATTTCATGACGCTTGAGTAACAAAGTCCAAGCATGTTTGCAGGATCCAGTAATTGCAGTAATTCTGACAGGATGTGAACGCGTCGGCCGTGAGCCTGATATTATCATTTGTTTGTTGTTTTGAGCTGATGATTTAGTTTCAAAGCATTACATTCTGTTTGCTTCTGTTTGGCGTTATGGACTCTGAGTGTTTAAGTGGACCGTGACCTTTCGCGTCGACTCTTTTTGCGGTTTGTTCAGTGAGTTTGGGGCTTGACAGAATTCAGAAGCGATCAAACGGCTCGTCAGCCTGACCTTTTCAAAGCATTACCGAACGCTTCCTCTCGCAGAAAAACAGAAGGCGAATGGAAAAAGCTGTCGGCGTGACGCTCCGAGAGATGGGGTTCGGGTGTTTGTTAGCACATCCGCTTTCCAGTTCTGAAAAAGATTCTGGACCCTGGAGTCACGTCTGCCTCCAATCATTCATCCCGTTCTGCATTCCTCATTCGATCGAATTTGAAATAGTTTGATTTGACCCAATCTGTCAAGCTTAAACAGTTTTATAAGCACACATGAGGTTTATACGGCTGGTGGAAACTGAGTCATGGTCCTTTAAAGGCCTTTTTGGCAGGTTTAACAACCTCCGCTTGCATTCACATTTGCTGTTTTCCACAAATAAAAGCTTATTTTTCTTTCATCATGGAATAAAAACTTGGGAAAAAAAGTAATTCCCCAAATTATAGTACATCAATTCAGATTTCTAAGATGTGAACTTGATCCTGAGGAGAAAAGAAACACCCAGAACTGTGATATGTAGAATTTTAAGGTGGAAAAAAAGCCTGAATTCACAGAAATGTAAAAAACTGTGAGATTAAAAAGAAGTTTATTATGATGAGTTGCAATTATACAGTAACACTTTAGAAAAATGGTTCGTTAGTTAATGTATTTACTAACATTTACTAAGTATTAATAATCTCATAAAGCATTTAGCAATCATAGTTCAACATTATTAAATAATGCATTATTAAATTCCGAAGATGTGCTTGTGCTAACATCATTTAACTTAAATACCATTAACTAACGTTAACAAACATGAATAAATACAGTAACAAATGCATTATTAATAGTTTGTTCATGTTAGTAAATACATTAACCAATGGACCATTATTTTAAAGTGTTGCCAAACATTTCTTTTGATTCCATTGATTTATTCTGTGGCAGAAACAATCCTCCATTCAGCTTTTGCTTTGCATACATTTATTTTATTTTATCAGCATTGCTCTCAATCCCACGATCCACCACTCGGCTCCTATAGAGAATGAACTGGAGTGGGATGATCCGCAAACACAAACGGCGCAGAAGAGTTTAGTGCTGATATCAGATCACAGCAGCTTAGTTCTGTTCCTCTGACTGTACACACAAACACACAGTCTTTCCTCACTCGTGTCAGAGTGAGAGGGTGTTTTGAGGCATGAGTTTTATTCAGTGATCATAAACGCCGCCGCAGATGGATTATATGAAGCGTTTCGCACCCAGAAGGGAGGTTTCTGGGCGCTCCTGAGGGATTGTGGGTAACAGAGGAACGAATTGATGAGCTTATGGGCTTCCTAACACCTTTTATTTTCCTCTTTTCTCCTGATTTCCGCTCTGCACATTTTGGTTCCCCGTGGAAATTATCGTTTATCTTGGAGTAGGAGACACATTTAATAGATCGGGAATAAATAATCAGAATCATTCCAAACCTGTATGATTAGTTTTCTTTCTGTAAAAATGTTTTGAAGAACTTTTACAAGTGACAAAAACACCACTTAATGGTTCCATGGAGCCTTTCTGTTGTGCAAATGCTAGTGGACAATGTTCTTTAGATTTAGATTCTTTACCATACAGGACATGTAGTTAATAAATTTACTAACACGAACAAACAATGAGCAACATCTATCACATTATTTATTCGTCTTTGGTAAAGTTAGTTAATGGAAATACAGTTTTCATTGTTGGTTCATGTTAACTCAGTGCATTAACTAATGTTATTACACCGTCTGGAATACTTCACTTCTAATTGGTCAGTCGCGACATTTCAGTGTATGTTATTCCCATTTAACAACCTCTAAATAACACAGGATCATCCGGGAATTTTGAATAATCTTAACCGTCAGTGAAAACGTTCAAATCTATATATTTACATTATATAATATATCTACATTAATGTGTATCTGTTTGTTTGTCACGCCGCTGTTTTGGACTGTTTGGCGGCATCTTGTGGCTGAATAATATGTAGGTCAGTCTATGCTTTATTCAGCCACTTTCAGTTCTGTCAGCTTTGCGTTTTGGACTTTTTGGCGCCATCTTGTGACCGACTAATACACAGGTTAGAGCAACGCGTTCATTAAACTCCATCAACTGTTTTAGTTTCTATCAGCTTTGCGTTTATTTAAAGAATTAATAAAATATTATGCCTCAGAACAATGTAACTTATTAAAGTAACCGTGTAATAAGCAGGATAAAGTACATTCAGGTGGTTGTTTTGGCATAATAAAGCCCTTCAGTCTTATACAACCCCACATTAAGAAGAGCAGCTCAAATTTATATACTTATGTCCACATTCTTGTCTGTCACGCTACTGTTTTTGACTGGTTGTTGCCATTTTGTGAATGAATAATGCTTAGGTCAGTCTATGCTTTATTCAGCCACTTTCAGTTCTGTCAGCTTTGCGTTTTGGACTTTTTGGCGCCATCTTGTGACCGACTAATACACAGGTTAGAGCAACGCGTTCATTAAACTCCATCAACTGTTTTAGTTTCTGTCAGCTTTGCGTTTATTTAAAGAATTAATAAAATATTATGCCTCAGAACAATGAAATTTATTAAAATAACAATGTAATAAGCGGGATAAAGTACATTCAGGTGGTTGTTTTGGCAGAATAAAGCCCTTCAGTCTTATACAACCCCACATTAAGAAGTGCAGCTATCAAATCGCATTCACATTTTATTAAATGTATTAAAAGCATTAAGATTTGGGAGATAAAAGTCAATCATACAGGTTTGGAACACGGTGGTATTTCTTGAAAAATCCCGAGATAAGCCACATTAAGCCATGATTTATTGATTTTGGTTTTATTTATTTATTTATTATTATTGTGCAGGTCTATCCCAATACATGAGCATCAGTCCTCCATTTCCTCCATTCTGAATCTGTCTGTTTCTCTCTTTCTCCATCTCTCTCACGCTCAGATGAAGTAAGATGTTATCATGATGAGCTGAGAACACACACACACACCCGCCACACTCACACACACACATGCAGAACTGCATTATGGACTTCTGATGATGATAATGATGACCTTTGAGGTGACCTCTCCCCTCCTCTAGTGCTGCTGTGTGTCTGATGCCTGGCCTGCAACTGTAAACTCCCTTCCCTTCCCGTCAGTCCACTTCCTGTCCTGCCTCTGCCACTTCCTGTCCAGCCTCTGCCTGCTTCGCTCCTGTACAAAGGTGCAATAAAAGCTTGTTCTCCCTTATTTTACTGCACACACACAGACACACGCACACTCACACAGGTGACCCGAGCGCTCACACCTGCAGCTACAGATGAAACAGTCGATGGCCATATTTGCAAGAGTTTTCTTTGTTAATTCTCTATATTTTTTACTCTGTAAAGACAATAATTAATGTGTAAAAAAAAAAAGAAAACAAGAAAAATGCTGAATGTTCAACTGGAGATGTAATTAATGACGTCATGTGGCTTTGTCCATTTGCCTTGCCTGAGTCTGGATGTGTAAAACCCTCATGTGGTCCTGAGTTCAGTGTACAGACCCTCTCTCTCTCTCTCTCTCTCTCTCTCTCTCTCTCTCTCTCTCTATACGTCAGTCTCTCTTTCCACGTTACAGTGCCGCTGTTCAGTCTGCCAGTCCAGATGGGTTTTAACAGCCGAAACTGATGTCTAGGTGCCTGATCAAACATAATGACAGTAAATGAGGTGAACACAGCATTAGTGAAATGAAAAGAGCATCTGTGCTTCCAAGAAGGAACTTTAACTTTCTTTCTGTTCAACAAAACGTTCATTACAGTTATAAAAAAAAGGATTTTAAAGTCTGTGAAAAAGTCTTTTAAAGTCTGTGTGAACTGGAAGTTTCAGTATGTTGATGTAGTTCTAGCTTAATATTGAGGAGGAGGCGGGGCTTACTTTTTGCACATCATTCGCTTGTAGCAAACTAACTGTAAGAGGGGTGTGGCTAAGTATAATGTGTCTGAAGCATCAAACTGACGTCATCAGAGAAGGAGCCAATCCAAACGCAGAAACAAATGCTCGGACTTTGATTGAAGATTAACTTCTTTTTTTTTTATGTAAACTGAATAATCGTTACCTGAAGAATAACAATGTGCGCTAGCAAAATCAATATTGTACATATTTATTTTGCACGGACTTCAAAGACCCTTTCTTCCGTGATATCAATGCAAAAACCCCTTTGGTACCTTCATACATTGTATTTAGTGAAATATCCTTACACCACTGTGAAAGTTCAGTTTTGAGGTTTAAAAAATGTTTGTAAAAAACAAATAAAAATCTAAACCATAATTAGCAGAAGCACTAAAGAACAGTTTCTTCGGTGACATCAATGCAAAAACCCATTTTGGGAGCTCCCTTGTAAGAGTATATCGTATGCCTTTTACAGTATGTATTCAAGTATCCTCAAATCACTTTAAAAGAGTTCTGTTTTAAATAAATAAAACGTTTAGATTATTAATATGTTCTTCACATTAGAAAAACGTGGTGATTTAAAGAACTGCTCATTGAAAAGTTTTTAAAGGAGTTAACCACTTTATTGCCCAAATAACAGCTAAGTAACCACTGTTTGATGGCACTGATAGGCTTGTGGGCAGTGCATTGACATGTAGCGCCATTGTGTTTTGGGCGTCCCAAGTTCAAGTCCCGGCCCACAGACCTTTTTTTTCATCCTGTCGCTTTCTTTCCTACTTTTATTCCTGTCTAACTACACTGTAAAAAAAGTTGACTCAACTTAAATCGAGTCAAGTGCAGTTCTTGGGTTAAATGTTGAGTCAAGTTTACCTTATGACTTTCTTTTTTACAGTGTATTGTCATATCACAACAAAGGCAAAACAAATCCAAAAATAAATCTTGAA
Organism: Danio choprae; assembly: GCA_903798125.1. Taxonomy (NCBI): domain Eukaryota; kingdom Metazoa; phylum Chordata; class Actinopteri; order Cypriniformes; family Danionidae; genus Danio; species Danio choprae. The sequence continues at coordinate 8,689,908 of CAIGQW010054354.1, forward strand.
ATCAGGTTTATCACAAGTTTTGGATCAATCCTAAACAGTGACCTGGTGAACCTGCTAGATGTGCTTCAGTGAGATCAGATGTTGTGGATCTTCTCCAGCTGAACACCGGCACTGCTTCAGTGCTTTCTCTCCATTCTCTGTGTTTTTCTGTCATTTTCCCCTTCTGATCGAGAGTCCCGGTGGAATGTTCTTGTTCTGGGCTGATTCCTTTTGCTGTGTTTGATTGGTTTGGTTTGACTTTTTTTCTTCTCTCTCTCTCTCTCTCTCTCTCTCTCTCTCTCTCTCTCTCTCGTTTTCTCCTTTTTTATTTTGAGTTTTAGCTGTAAAATGGTTCCTTGAGAAAATGTTTGTCTGAATAAAACTGGAGTTTGTCCTCGTCCACTTCTGCTCCATCTCTCGGTCTTTTCTTCGCTCGTGTCTCTCTAGGATACTGCATACTGAGAGTTTGAGAACAGTTCTTACTTTTAAAAGGTTTTAAAATGGTAACAGTTTTCTTTTCAGTTGATTTCCTGGAAGGTTCTTGATCATCTGACGTAGTATTATCTGAATGATTTGTGCCGTCAAAACAGAAAACTACATATCTTTTCTTGCTTGTTGGGATCTGCATTGTAATGGATGATCAAAACAGAAAAAAGGGTAGGATGAAGAGTATATACACTCAAAAAAATGATGTTTGCTGTTCGTTTAATCTACTTCTCTAAAATGAGCTGAAACAACACAATTCTTGAGTTTTTGGGAGGACAACTTAATTGTTCAACCCAGGCTCATTACGGATATGTTCCCAGGTCTACATTTCTGGGGACAGCAAAATGCGTAACCGGAGGTTCGTCTGCTCGCAGCTTTTGTTTTTGCTAATCTGCCAGAGGCCACTGTAGGCTTTTTGATGATCTCTTGCACTTCATCTTCTCGAATAAATCCACCAAAGGGCACAATATACACTTCAGCTGACCAGGCCAGCTTGCTGTCGACTGACTGACTGACTGACTGACCCACCCCACCCCCTTTCCTAAACTCAACTGATAGTGTTTTCAAAAGCAATGTAGAAAAGGAAAAGCCGTCGCGTGATTTCACCACGGTTACAGCCTGTTGTTTATTTATTTATTTTTTTGCTTTTGTTTTACCTTGTTTCTGAAACCGTTGTTCATCGGACTCGAATCTCGTCGTCGCGGTCAACTCCGCTCCGCGTCCCAAGTCCATCGGTGTACGTGGCGAGCCACTAAACAAACTGGTAACACCAGAAAAGCCGTCCGTATGGAGGTAAGCGGTCAGCAGTAATGCTAAAAGGAACAGAAGCCGTCGGCAGCATCATACCGCCCCATAGCATTCATCTTAAAGATGAATCCATCAACTTAAGTTTGTAAAAACAAATGCGTTAACTTCCTTCATCAATTGTGTGGAACCCAGCATTTTTTACAGTGTAGTATGTGTACTGTATTGTACACAATACTGCCGAATTGTGCATTCAAACTGATGTTATTCAACAAACAAACTTTTTTTGAAGCATGCAATTAATGGACACTCTTCTACCCATGAGGCCACAGGAGAGGATTTATGAATGGAAGTGAAGGGATGCAACTGATGCAGGTAAGGTGAAGCGATATTGACCGCATGACAGATGTACTACATCTGAATTACATTTATATTACTGAAAATGACCATATACAGGAAAATGATCGGCAGCATCCCGCCAGTGGGGGTTTCTGAATGACCTCAGTCACAGTCTCAGTATTCTTAAGTTTTGTAGTACATGTAACTATATTCTGGATTCACAGATCTAATATACTGATACACATTGTGATTTCTTCCCCAGCTATTTACATTCACTTACACAAGCAAAATGATACCAACAATGTGTTTTTTACATGAACTTCTATGTATTTGACAGATGACATGAAAGAGAACTTTAGTTTAATTTAAACGGGACCTATTATGCCCCTTTTTACAAGATGTAACATAAGTCTCTGATGTCCCCAGAGTGTGTATGTGAAGTTTCAGCTTAAAATACCCCACACATAATGTTGTATAACTCTTTGAATCAGCCCCTTTTGGACTTTAATCCAAATTGTGCCATTTTGGTTACTGTCGCTTTAAATTCAAATATGATTGTGCTCTTTTCAAAAGGGGGTGGAGCTATAAATGCCTATGTGTCAGCATAGCGGCAGATTCAAAACTCTAATGGCAGACGACTGCTTCTCACTCAGGGCTGTTTATGCTAATGAGGGAAAGATCACTAGTGGGCGGGGCTTTCCCCCTCTGATGGCACGTAAAAAGGGAGAATGTCAATCAAAGTGTTTCTGCAGACTGATAATCCTTTAAAACACATACAGATGTTTTGTTTGTTACTGAAGTAACTGAGGCATGAGCTGTAAAGGCCCCGTCCTCCTCTGGAAAGGGGGCGGAGGCAGGAGTTTATTTGCATTTAAAGAGACACACACAAAAGCTGTGCTTAGCTTCCACTCCACAGATGTTTTAACACTCTTGTTCTCTCATTTTGATTTCTACTGTCAGTTACATCTTGTTTACAACCAAAATATGATTCATTTTAATGGTCAGACAAGTCTGTAGCTTTCACCAGAAGATCCGGTTCATTTTGGACTCACGGTGGCGCAGTGGGTAGCATGATCGCCTCACAGCAAGAAGGTCGCTGGTTCGAGCCTCGGCTGGGTCAGTTGGCATTTCTGTGTGGAGTTTGCATGTTCTCCTTGTGTTGGCGTGGGTTTCCTCCGGGTGCTCCGGTTTCCCCCACAAGTCCAAAGACATGCGGTATAGGTGAATTGGGTAGGCTAAATTGTCCGTAGTGTATGTGTGTGAATGGGTGTGTGTGGATGTTTCCCAGTGATGGGTTGCACCCGGAAGGGCATCCGCTGCGTAAAACATATGCTTGATAAGTTGACGGTTCATTCCGCTGTGGCGACCCCTGATGAATAAAGGGACTAAGCTGAAGGAAAAATGAATGAATGAATAATTACATGCAGATGTATGTAATGTAATAAAATATATATGCTTCTAGGAACTTTCTCTAACTGTTGCTCTTTCACTGTTCGTTAAATACCCCTGATCTATAGCATCCATTTAGAAAATTGGGCTTGTTTCAATTGACGACTTCAGTCTGAGATCAGCCTTAGCATGCAAAGTCTGCCCGTTCACCGCAGAGCAGATTGAAAGATGACTCTCATCTAGAAAAAATCCAATCCATCCACACACAGTGACGGCGCATACTGCCTAATATCATCAGTGATTTCCATGTAGTGATGTATGGATTGTTGCATGAGACACTGTTTCCTGTGGATACGCCCTCAGAAGGGCACACTCACCAGCCGCACGCATCTGTCAAAGCTAATGATCTCCAGCGGACACGCACGACACTGTTCCTTTGTCTTCATTTGATAAGCTTTATTCACCCATTGATTTCATAAGACCCGATTTATACGCTTTAATTCATTAGGCCGGCAGAGAAATCCATTATTTTGTCAGTCAGTCTTCCTGCGTGTCGCCCACTCATTTTCTCTCTCTTTGGTTTCTCTCCATTTAGGACGTGCTAACCGGCAGGGTTTCAGTGGGAGTCTGAAAGGTTCCTCTTGTTCCAAACTCCTTATTGAAGTGGGATCTCTTCACTCTCGGCTCCTCACCTTCGATAAAAGCAATTTCCAGCTGACAGCGGCCGCGGACTTTATTTACAGACGGTAACGTGGGAATTTGCACCATCTGGACTCCTTAAAATACCTGCATTGAACATGTCAATTTGTCCTCTTTCAGACGCCGTCAGAAGAGAAGAGAGAGATGTTTTCTGAGCTCTCCAGAGGATTGTGGGTAATCACAGCATATGCCAGAACGTGTGCGCTCTCTCCGTGAGTCAGACAGCCGTTTGTGTTAGGCTTTATTATCCCTTATTATGGGCCAGGATGACAGAGCTTGAGCTTATAGAATGAAAAGTTCAGTTAGATTCTTTTCCCTCTTCTTGCCGTTTTGTGTGTGGGTGCCAATCTCCACCACACAAGAAAGAAACAATGATCCTGAATATAATTTATGGGGAGAAACTACCCTAAAATTTATTTATATTGTAATTTTGACAAAAATGGTGTATTTTCTCAGTATTTCAGTGTTCTAGTTTATTTTAATCTCGCAATTTCAACTTACTTTCACATTTCCAGCATCAAACAATTGAAAAAAAAAAAAAGCTTTTCAATATTTTCAATGTAGAGGGCGGCACGGTGGCTCAGCGGTTAGCACTGTCGCCTCACAGCAAGGTTCGAGCCTCGGCTGGGTCAGTTGGCATTTCTGTGTGGAGAATTTGCATGTTCTCCCCGTGTTGACGTGGGTTTCCTCCGGGTGCTCCGGTTTCCCCCACAGTCCAAACACATGCGCTATAGGGGAATTGGATGAACTAAATTGGTCGTATTGTATGAGTGTGTGTGTGTGTATGCGAGAGTGTATGGGTGTTTCCCAGTACTGGGTTGCAGCTGGAAGGACATCCGCTGGAATAATGGTGACACATAGACATTTGTAGCTCCGCCCTCTTTTGAAAAGAGCACAATCTCATTTGAATTTAAAGCGACAGTAACCAAAACGACACAATTTGTCTCAAAACCTAACAGGGTCAGATTCATTCATTCATTCATTTTCATTTCGGCTTAATCCCTTTATTAATCTGGGGTCGCCACAGCGGAATGAACCGCCAACTTATCCAGCATATGTTTTACGCAGCGGATGCCCTTCCGGCTGCAACCCATCACTGGGAAACATCCACACACACCCATTCACACACATACACTACGGACAATTTCATTCATTCATTCATTTTCATTTCGGCTTAGTCCCTTTATTAAACTGGGGTCGCCACAGCGGAATGAACCGCCAACTTATCCAGCATATGTTTTACGCAGCGGATGCCCTTCCAGCTGCAACCCATCACTGGGAAACATCCACACACACACACCCATTCACACACATACACTACGGACAATTTAGCTTACCCAATTCACCTGTACCGCATGTCTTTGGACTTGTGGGAAAACCGGAGCACCCGGAGGAAACCCACGCCAACACGGGGAGAACATGCAAACGCCAACTGACCCAGCCGAGGCTCGAACCAGCAACCTTCTTGCTGTGAGGTGAACGTGCTACCCACTGCGCCACCGTGAGGCCCCGGGTCATATTCAAAGAGTTATAAAACATTATGTGTGTGGTATTTTGAGCTGAAAGGCACATACACACTCTGGGGACATCTGAGACTTATTTTACATCTTGTAAAAATAGGCATAATAGGTCCCCTTTAATATGAGTTTTTCAACTTCAGTTTTACTTAGTATTTCCACAGCGGCTGACCAGCGAAGCGTCTACATGGGTAGACTCACAGCGTGTCCTTCAGCCTGCTCTTCTGCAGTCCTCCTGATAGTTTGACAGTTTCCACTCATTCGCCTCTTCAGTGTGGTCTTCCCGAGGGACCGTGAGCTCCATCATGAGCACCTGCACAAATGGGCTTGCAGTGCTGTGTAAATGTGGCTGCTCTCTAGCCCAAAATTGATGTTCCTCATATGGCAGCCAATCTTGTTGTTTGCTATAGCGCTGAGGATTTACTCCACAATGGATTCACTCCGTACTGAGCTGCTCACATGACAGGCAAGAAAGAAAACTGTGGGCATGATGTATTCATTTGTTCCCCCAATTTACTAGATTGCACATTAGTTCATTAGTGTTTGTAAGATGTTTTTCCAAAGAGTATTACTATAAAACAGTCGGCTTCTTCTGTGGTGATTTGCATTGGTTTACATTGTGTGCTCCTGAGCGTGTCCGATAACATGGCGGAACGCAACTGGCCATAACCTAGATTGGTTGTCGAAAGAAGAGATACAGCTGTGGTCGAAAGTTAAGGAGAATTATTTATGTTATGGATTAAATTATCCATTCAATGTATTATATTATTAACATCTATCCCTACCCCAACCCTCACAGTAATGTAAAAATATTAGTTGTTGTAGAGTGTCACAAAAATTATGGTATGTTGATGTGACCTATATGCCATGTTGACTTTACCATGTAGATTCCCATTCCCATCCTCTATAGAGGGGTTGTGGGTTGTCATCCAACTCAGACAGGACTCTGACATCTCCAAACCTTCCTGTGCTCCAGTCTTCCTGTCTGCATTCACTGTGATGCCTACTAATGTCCTCCTCGAGTCCTCTGAGTCCAGATAGAGTAGTGTGTCTCTAATGCGGAGACCTTGAACTTTTCTTCGAGGCTACCGATTGAGAGCTGGAGCTTGTTTCTCTTGTAAAAGTGTGCTGTGATGCTAAGGCTACAATATATGGCAATCCCAACCACCTCCAAAGATAATGTATCTGGTGACCTTCTTCTTCATGGACTCTAATGATGACAGTTACCTCATAGTTAAGTAAACAGTTACCTCATTGCTTAGTGGTAGCCAGAGTGATGGTACGATTCTCTGTTTTGGTACTTCTGACAATAGGAATGAAAATTCTCTATTGTAATGTACAGTACCATACTGTCAGTGGAAATGAGCCATTAATTGAGACTTTTTATCTCATAATTATGACATTTTGGGCTCGATTTTAACAACGTAAGTACATAGTCTGAAGCGCAGGTGCACTTAAGGTGTGTCTGAATCCACTTTTGTTATTTTAGGGATGGGAAAAACCATTGGTGCACCCAGCGCATAGTCTAAACAAATTGTCCTTATTCTCTTAATGAGTTCTAGGTGTGTTTTGGGCGTAACATGAAATACACCAATCAGAGTTTCACCTCCTATTCCCTTTAAGTGGCAGTTGCGGTTGAGCCATGGTACAGTCGCTATTTACATGTCGGAAAACCCGGACGCTTTAGCAGTAAACAAATCTGCTTGTGCGCAAGGTTAAAGCCGGCAGATTATCTACTAAATGATCCAGACTCCACCAAAGCCTCCTGAGGTGAAGAAGGCATGGCAGGAGATTTAATAAGCAGACAATAATAACATTTTACATTTTAATCCTTTAATTTTTCATATTTAAAGATATTTCTGTGCATCACGGTGTGTGTAATAAGTGTGTACTTCAATTTTGGACCCACTTATGACCAACAATACGCCTTAACACACCTTCTTTTCAGACCAGCATACCCCATGGTGTGACGTGGTGTTTAAGGTGAGGATTTAACCCGGGTCTCTTGGACTCAAAGCTGGGGCTTTTCCCAGCTGAGCTAACTCCTCAACAGAAAAAACAAATGATCTTTACTCGAAAAATAGATTACAAAGTACAACAAAAATGACTGAAGCCGAGCTTCCAGTGAACAGGCAAAACAAAACAGACACAAGGGTCAAAAAACACAACAATGAAGTGTTACTTAGCTTCTCAAGCGAATCAGGAGAACACCGGTCAATAATGGCTCAAGACTGAACACACTAGCTTGTTACACGCAAACTTATATAGGGCAAAACACAGGTGTTGCTAATCCGGCTTGAGTGGTGGCACACAGCAGATGGCGGGAAAGTGGTGCCATCCACTGTTTTGGAGGATGCGTAGAATTTGGACACTGGTGTGTGAAAAGTCAGGAGCACCTCCTTCTGGTTAGGAGGAGAAATGCAGATTCATGAGTTCTTACACATAGACACAAATGACTTTGCTATTTAAACAACGTAGCGCAGGACGTGAAAATTATACCTGTTCTGGCCTGAAAGTAGAAAAAACACTTGCGTCGTTCTTGGCACCGCATTGCACCGGGTGTATGATAGAACCCTTTTTGTCAAATGATTTACCTTTTTTTTTCCTCATGGAGTGGAAATGAGTGCTCGTGTGTGTGTGTGTGTGTGTGTGTGTGTGTGTGTGTGTGTGTGTGTGGGTGTGTGTGTGTGGGTGTGTGTGTGTGTGTGTGTGTGTGTGTGTGTGTGTGGGTGTGGGTGTGTGTGGGTGTGGGTGTGGATGTAAAGAGTGTCCTGATCGTCTGATCTCCAGATATATCAGAACGTTGCACAGGCTGAAGTTTAGGACTCAGTATTTGGAGTCTGGAAAAAATCCCTAGTCTTAACCATGTGTTAATGTTTGCCTCTGCGAATTTCACTAACTAGCACAAGCTCATTCATATTGGACTGTGGATTGTGGGATGATAAATCGAGAGGTTTTTCAAGCCTAATGATAAAGTCGACAGGTCGGATTCACCAGAGGACGTGCAGCTTCTCCTGTCCTGCCATATTAAAGCAGCACCACGGCCTCATTCAGCCTGTCAGTCAAGCCAAAGAGACACTCAACTCCTGCTCTCCCTCCTGTTTGACCTTCACTGCTGGAATCGCACACACACACACTCATTCGCCTGCAGCAGTGTCAGAGTAACATGTACTGGCCGCAGATTCAACTGTCTGTAAAATGCCTATTTATATTTATGACACAGACTCTTAAATTCTTCATTAATCCACTTAATATTGCAGCACTGAAGCGGCTCTCATCAGATGTGACAGGAATGATCTCCTGGAGATTAACACAGAAAAAACAGGAAGGAAATACACACTCACACGGAGTCAATGACAAGTCACTGGAAAAATCTCAACATAGGCTCATTCTGAACATGTATTGCTATGTACATTTCTGGAGATTATGAATTATGTAGCCAGAGGTACGTATGGCTGCATTTCATCTTTAAAACGAACGCTACGGGGCGGTATGACGCTGTTTCTTTTTGCACTACCAGCTTACCTCTGTGTGGACGGCTTTCCCGCTGTTACCAGATTGTCCAGTGGCTCTCCGCGTACGTCAGCGGACTTAAGACGCTGAGAGGAGTTAACCACGATGATGGAGTTTGAGTCCAGCGTAGAACGATTCCAGAAAACAGGTAAGACAAAAACAAGCCAAAAAATAAAATAAACAAGTAAATTACAGGGTGAGAATGTGGTAAAATCTGAAAATGTGGTAAAAAATCAGGCTGCTGCAAGGGCTTTTCTTTTTCTGGATTGCTTTGGAAAACACTGTCGGTTGGGTTTAGGGAAGTGGGTGGGCGCTGGTCAGTCGGTGCTTTTGAAAACACTATTAATTGGGTTTAGGGAAGGCGGTGGGTAGAGGGGTTCGTTTGGTCGGTCGGTCAGTCAGTCAGTCAGTCAGTTGACAGCGGCCTCTGGTGGATTTACAAGAGAACAGCAGGCACGAATGCCACTCGCGAGAGAAATTTGAAATCTCAAAGCGTACACAACGGCCTCTGGTGGATTCGCGAACACAAAAACTGCCAAAAAACTTAGCTTAACGAAGAAGTTCTAGTAAACTGAAACAGTGTCAGTCCAGTTTTCAGAGTTCAGTTTAGTTCAGTTCAGTGTGGTTTAATTTTTACTGCTGAAAGTCCAAACACTGAAGAGCAAATCCCTCAATGCGCAGCTCCACAAGTCCCAAACCAAGCAAGTCAGTGGCGACAGTGGCGAGGAACAAAACTTCACCAAATGATGTGAAGGAAAAAAACCCTCAAGAGAAACCAGGCTTAGTTGGGCACGACCATTTCTACTTACTGTGCAAAGCTGCAGTCTAGGTGCCGGGGCTGGAGAACGCTGGACGTCCATCGTGGAGAAGCGATGTGTAACCTCAAGGTGTGAGTAGGTCACTAGCGGCTGTACAGGCTGGCCCACGGGACTGTTGTAGATAGTTTCATTTTCCACAAAATATCAAGAAAATATGTGTAAAAGTGCATTTCCTTTGATTATTTATTGTTTTAATAACAATATGTATTATTATTATTATTCATTCATTCATTTTCTTTTCGGCTTAGTCCCTTTATTAATCTGGGGTCGCCACAGCGGAATGAACCGCCAACTTATTCAGCATATGTTTTACGCAGCAGATGCCCTTCCAGCTGCAACCCACCACTGGGAAACACCCATATACTCTCATTCACACACATACACTACGGACAATTTAGCCTACCCAATTCACCTATACGGCATCTCTTTGGACTTGTAGGGGAAACCGGAGCACCCGGAGGAAACCCACACGAACACGGGGAAAACATACAAACTCCACACAGAAATGCCAACTGACCCAGCCGAGACTTGAACCAGCGACCTTCTTTGCTGTGAGGCGACAGTGCTACCCACCGTGCCACCGCTGCACATTATTATTATTAATATTTTTAATTAATTAAAGTGTTTTAAGGATACCTGGATGTTACAGCACACTCATTAAAGCCTCACAAAAACACTCAAATTAATTTTAATTAGAGAATTAATAACAAGCTTATAATATTTAATCTGTTCGAAAAAAATGTAATAAAAATAAATTCAAGCCATTCATGAGGTGGAATTAAATGCCTGTAACAGAACACAAGTTTTAATGATCTGAGACCAATTTATTAAAGGCTTTTTATGTTTCAGCATGTGAGAGCGCAGGAATTCTTTGATTTTTCATTCAAAAGACCCAACGAGCACCAGCGCTGAGATATATAAATATATATCTCATGCCCCAGCAGCACACCTAGTCTCTATATATTAGATTTTTTCATGTATCTTTAAATAAATAAATAGATCTGACCAAACAGAATGTGTGTGTCCGATCATGTCGAGCCTCTGATTTTGCAAACACACTTGAGTCCAGACTGAAACGTGTGTTATATGAGCCGAGGCTTAACATTTCATGCTGGTCTGTCTGTCACACGACTGAAGGTTCCTGGAAGACCTGATGCACTGAGCGTCGGAGTTCCCCGGAGGGATTATATCAGTCTGAAAGCATGGTGAACTCAAGCCTGAAAGCCGAGCGGATGTCGTCTCTCACCCCTGAAATAACCCACATCCACCTGTAAGCACAAATAACATCCTCCGAGAGCTGGACGAGAGCAAACCAACCCTGAAATACTCTGTCTGTCACTGCCGCTCACCACTGATGATGATGAGGATGATGATGATGATGATGAAGAAATACAGACATCCACTGCTGGACGCTTCTGCTGTTGCATGTACGTATGTATGCACTTATGTATATGTGTGTGGGTGGGTGTCCAGTCTGTTATTATTTTCATTTTTTTATGGTATACACACACACACACACACACACACACACTTACAGTGTACATCATAAATGAGTACACCCCCTTTTAAAAATGAATATGTTTATCCATTTCTCAGTGAATGTGGACAATTAATTTTGGTATATTTAAACAAAACAGCTTTATTAAACATTTACATTAATTAAAATAAGAGTTAGGTCACAGAACATTATAAGGAATAGAAAGATAATACATTTAAATTGAATTAACTTATTGCAAAAAAAAACAACTCTACATTTTATATTTTGTATGTTACTCTTGATTTTTCCCTTTTTATTGTTAATGTTGTTTTTTTTATCATATTTTTATTTAAGTTTTCACTAGTCTCCTGCTCTGCGGTGATCTCGATCATCTCTTCTTCTCTTCACTGACCCTTTGTGCTAATTCTAAGTCAGAACTTCCTCACCACGGATTGTTTTCAGAGACTTTCAATTAGGTTTGGATCGGGAGTCTTTCCTGGCCATTTCATTACTTCAATGTTTTCTGCTATTCATTTTACTCTGTGGGGCGACGCAGTGGCGCAGTGGGTAGCACAATCGCCTCACAGCAAGAAGGTTCGAGCCTCGGCTGGGTCAGTTGGCATTTCTGTGTGGAGTTTGCATGTTCTCCCTGTGTTTGCGTGGGTTTTCTCCGGGTGCTCCGGTTTCCCCCCACAAGTCCAAAG
>CAIGQW010054354.1:8711884-8722863 GCA_903798125.1 Danio choprae
ATGTTCTCCCCGTGTTGGCGTGGGTTTCCTCCGGGTGCTCCGGTTTCCCCCACAGCTATAGGTGAATTGAAGAAACTAAATTGGCCGTAGTGTATGAGTGTGTGTGAATGAGAGTGTGTATGGGTGTTTCCCAGTACTGGGTTGCGGCTGGAAGGGCATCTGCTGCGTAAAACATATGCTGGAATAGTTGGCGGTTCATTCCGCTGTGGCGACCTCTGAAATAGAAATGCTTTTCTCTACCTTTGTCTGGGCTGGTTTGCACACATGCTTCAGGCACCAGTCAGACGCCTTATTTTGCAACGCATGAGCTATCTTATGTAAATGTGCAATAAATAACAAGAAGGGTAACAATTTGCAGTAAAGGTGCTGTTTGCACTACAAACCAGTGTGTTTATGATTGCAATATTAAAGTAATATGAGCACACCAAACATCAGTGTGTAAAATCAAGCAGCAACAGCAAGTCTGTTTGTAGTACAGATAAAGTGACTGATGTACGCTGTAGAAGCGGTTTTAGTTGCAATTATGTAAATGTTGTATTCTGGCATCGTTGCAATTTTGGCTTTGGTTGTCTGAAGTCACTGTTTACATGTTTTGCCCACATAATTGTGAGTTTATAGTTTACTATTATGAGTTTATCTATTTGCAGAATTGCACACAAAAAGCATGGACAGTGAGATTGAAAGTCACATTTTATAAAGTGTCCATATGCTGTATACAGTACGTATGGTGTGGCACCACGTGATTTATAAATATACTATTTATTAATATATATAACAGTATTTACAATGTTTTAATGATGAATGAATAATGAATGCTACAGTATATAATAATATATTATATATAGTACAAAACTTTAATATTGGGTCATTTGTTTATATTACGATTTTAGTTCCTGTGGCTTAGTCCCTTATTTTTCAGGGGTCGCCACAGCGGAATGAACCGCCAACTATTTCAGCATATGTTTTACGCAACGGATGCCCTTCCAGCTGCAACCCAGCACTGGGAAACACCCATACACACTCATTCACACACACTCATACACTACGGCCAATTTAGTTCATCCAATTCACATATAGCTAGGGCCAGACAGAATCTGCGGACATTTTATGCTTTTTCTCCGGAGAATTTTGTAAAAATCTGCGGATTTATGCCGAATTATTTTGGGAGTATCATAACTAAAAGCTTAATGTATGAAATAAAAAATAACACCTTTTAAATTTTTATTTAATGTTTACAATGCACACAGCAAGAAGGTCGCTGGTTCGAGCCTCGGCTGGGTCAGTTGGCATTTCTGTGTGGAGTTTGCATGTTCTCCCTGTGTTGGCGTGGGTTTCCTCCGGGTGCTCCGGTTTCCCCCACAAATCCAAAGACATGCGGTATAGGTGAATTGAGTAAGCTAAATTGTCCGTAGTGTATGTGTGTGAATGGGTGTGTGTGGATGTTTCCCAGTGATGGGTTGCAGCTGGAAGGGCATCCGCTGTGTAAAACATATGCTGGGTAAGTTGGCGTACCTTCCACTGTGGCGACCCCAGATTAATAAAGGGACTAAGCCGAAAAGAAAATGAATGAATGAATGATATCTATAAGCTAGTGTGCTCCAAAACAGTGACGAAATTCACAAAGCTTGCAGTTTATCTCTTCCGCCCAAATGGATCAATGATATTTTGACATCACCTCATACTTCAGTTTCTCCTCAAATCTTCAGACCAATCAAATGCTCTCTAGTAACTGACATGCCCCGCCCCCTTCTCATTTGCTTTTCATTTGATGCGCTTGATCTCAACCACTCTTACTGGCAGAGCTGTGAGAAAAACTTAATGCTACTGGCTGTTTCTTTTAAAGAGGAGGAGCTACTATATGCCCCGCCCTCTCGTCATGTTTCAGTAAAAAAATGCATATTTCAAAGCACTTCACGGGACCTTTAAATGAGTGTCAATCAATCAGCAAAGCACAGACCCCCGTGACCCCTCGTCCTTCTGTTAGCTGAATCCCTTTAGGTCTATTTCTAGAAGAAAGGCATTGGCATTTAATTCAACATGAAGTTAAAACATCATTCAGCTTTTAATAGCCTAATAATTCTCATGCTGGTGCACCGATCACACACACACACACACACACACACACACACACACACACACACAGATATGAGCGTGCGGCCCTGCAGCGGTAATGACGGCGCTCTGACCATCTGCCTCCTCTGATAACTGCTGCCGTAAAAGCTGACCTGACTCTCACCGGGAGCAAACGTCCTCACACCCGCCACAAAACTCATCCAACTTTTCCCAAAATAACCGCGAGCATCAACGTGGGACAGACTCCGCTCTCAGGGTGATCAAAAGTGTCCGAGGACCCTTTTCACAATGTCGTGTTTAACGGCCATCAGCATCTTAAATCCTTGAAAGTTTTTAACATTTAGATTTTTTTTTTAATGTATGAACGTTTGTATGTATTTATGTTTATACAACAGCTTTGTCTGGTTCTCAAATCTGATTGGCTGATAGCCGTGAGATATTAAAGCAATATCAGCACTTGTACAGCCTCTTCACTCTTGAGTATTACTCCGCCCACACGAGTGGCAAGCAGAGGACTACAGTTTGACTAATATTGCAGCTGTTGGGCAACATAATGTACTTGTGAGGCTTTTTTAGGCTGATTGTAGTTGTTTAGATTGCAACTATGCAGTTTATTTATAAAGACAGTGCCTATTTTAAATATTCATAATTTCAGAGATACAGCGCGGCGGCGGCCATTAGCCTGTCATACTGAGCAGAGCAAAGACGGTTGACGTACCACCACAAGATGGCGACAGAGACCGCATAATAAGTCCTTAGGGGAGAAAAACTGCATTGCAACTGTATGTTTCAAACTACAGCTGAACAAACCATTATAAAGCAGGTAAGTGACTTTCTAAGTCGATCTCTTTCTTTTGTGTGTTGTAGTGCTGTATTTATACCATAGTAATCTGGTAGTGCTTGCTCTGCTGTGGCTTTTTCTGGGTTAATTATTGTGATCTCCTGATTGCAACAGAAAAATACTGGGAAATCTTTTTACACTGATGGCATTTCAATCCTAAAATGTGAGCAAAATCAAAATGGGTTGCAGCTGGAAGGGCATCCGCTGCGTAAAACATATGCTGGATAAGTTGGCGGTTCATTCCACTGTGGCAACCCCAGATTAATAAAGGGACTAAGCCAAAAAGAAAATGAATGAATATATGTATATGATGCAAATCAAAATATATATATGTAACAAAATTGTTTTGTTTTTATGTATGTGTGTGTCAATTATATATATATATATATATATATATAATAAATATAATGCACACAAATATTATGTCAAAACAAATCGTGATTAATCTTTGCCCAGCACTACTAAAAATGTAATAACTAATAAGATAAAAGATTTTTGTCACAAATGACTTCATCTCCTTTACCTTGTCAAGCTTCAGATGAATTGTTTTTTCTCCGAATATTGACTCGTGGGGCTGAAGATGAATCTATAACTCATCTTTTCTGGGAATGTATATATACTAGTATATTCTGGATTTTTGCATTCATGCATTTATACATGCAGGGTTTTTCTTTATTATGCAAAGATGTCTTATTTGGTTGTCATAATTTTTCGAAACAAGTCAAGCATCAATATTATTTAATGATCATAAGTCTCCCTCTGCTGGTGAAGATGAGAAACAACATCACTTCTGCAACGAAAACCTTTTCAACATCCTCTGTCCTGTAGATAATGACATAACTTAATGCATGTTATACGAATTTAGTGAAAGACGAGAAACAAGGCAGGATTAGAGCAGGGTGCTATTCTTTTTATTATCAGTATTATTATTATTAGTAGTATTGTTAATATAGAATATTAATATTAAGTAGAAGTAATAATAAGACTACACGTATAAAATAACATAAAACATGACGATTATTATTAGAATAACAAAGTATTACTATTAATATTTTCTGATAAACATACAAAAACTTAAAGTTACATTGAACGTAGTTTAAGAGCTGTCTCTTCAGTTTACATCTCACGTAAAGGAATGTAACTCAACGGAGGACTGTCTCTGTACAACAATAATTAATATTTTTACATTAGCGTGAGGGCTGGGTTTGGGGTTGGCGCAGTGGTAGACGTTACTAAAATACAATTTAATAAGCTATTTATTAAATAATATAAATAATTCTCGTTAACTTCCGGTATCCCTTTACTGCTGTATCCCTTCTTCCCCGACCACCCCCCCAAAGATCTTAGTAGGTTCCCATCTCTATCCCATTTAGACCTTAACATTTAATACGCCGGTTAATCACATCCAAATTTGCATTGCTAATCATAACGCAGAGCCTCGGGGATTGAGAGAAGGAGCTGTATCCCTTCTAGCAAAAACCCGCCGAAGGAATATTTACTGTATGTCTGGTTTCCATGCAGGTATCTAGGAAGCGCCGGAGCTCCTCCTTCCACGTGTATCCTCCGCAGGAACCGGTGGCGATGTGACGCGGGTAAAACAGACCGAAACCGGCGGACCTGAGAGGGAGAGTCAGGTAATTATTCCGAACATAACGTTATAAGATTATATGGTGATTTGAAAAGGATGTCGTTTACTTTAACGGTGGACTTCGCCATGTGCTATTATTTTAATACAATTTACTTCATAGAATATAATAATAATAATAATAATAATAATAATAATAATAATAATAATAATAATAATACCTATTGAGGTAAATTTGGTTTTATATTCTCACATTCGAACTTTCTTCTTAATAATATAATTTCAGAAAATTATTATTTGCTAAATTTAAATAGTGAGATTATATTAGCAGCCAAGTATTATCAGTACATTATTCACTGTCAGTTAAATAGTGCTAATGTTAACATGAAGTTATACTTGCGTGTGATTTCAGACCGAATATTCAAAGTACCATGGTAAACAATATAGGGAGCGTGTCACAAGTTGACACTGAACGAATACGCTAATATAAACCCAACTTTACCTCAATCACAATACATAAAGCTATAAGATTAACATTTATACGGTGATTTGAAATTAATGTTGGTTACTTTAACGATTCCCTTCGGCATTTGCTATTATTTTATTACAATTTACTTAACAGAATATAATAAGGGCTGCACGGTGGGGCAGTGAGTAGCACGATCGCCTCACAGCAAAAAGGTCGCTGGTTCGAGCCTCGGCTGGGTCAGTTGGCGTTTCTGTGTGGAGTTTGCATGTTCTCCCTGTGTTGGCGTGGGTTTCCTCCAGGTGCTCTGGTTTCCTCCACAAGTCCAAAGACATGCGGAATAGGTGAATTGGTTAAGCTAAATTGTCCGTAGTGTATGTGTGTGAATGAGTGTGCGTGGATGTTTCCCAGAGATGGGTTGCAGCTGGAAGGGCATTCCCTGTGTAAAACATATGCTGGATAAGTTGGCGGTTCGTTCCGCTGTGGTGACCCCAGATTAATAAAGGGACTAAGCCGAAATGAAAATGAATGAATGAACATAATATTAATACATCAGGAGTGGATGTTCAGAAGTCAAAGTAACACTCTGGTACTTTGTGGTACTTGTTAAGGAGGTCTTGGAGGTTGACGAGTGACGTAATTCCTTTAAAACCTGTATTTGTAGGGTAATTGTTTGTAATGTTAAATCAATTCGCACCATTTATGCCACTTGTGTACTTTAATGTTGTTGTATAGGGAATTTGCTTTGAATTTTATTTATTATTATATATTTTCTTGTTTAATTGGCCTACTGAAATTTCTTTACATAAATGTCCCATAGTGGTAGCCGACATCATTACTACTGAATTATGTTATTTTTATTTTTTGTCGTCTTTTATTCAGGATTGGTTTTATGTTTATATTTTGTTCATATTATAGTCTTGAAAGTATGAAAATATCTTTCTGCTTTTGTAGGACTGAAGATGGCAGATGAACCGTGCGCGGCGGACAGAAATGTGGAGATGTGGAAGATCAAGAAACTCATCAGGAGTCTGCAAGCGGCGAGAGGGTGAGAGAGATTGACGGCTTTCAAAGTTAAAAATTTGATTTATTGTTTCATACATCCTGTTTATTTTAATACAAATAAAACGTAATGACTTTAGTTCATTTTTCCATGATTTAACATTACAGAAGACATGCAGTAAAGTGTTTTCAGTGTAACAATAGTTTAAGTAGCAAACAAAATAAATAAATATATATATATATATATATTCATTCATTTCATCTGGGGTCGCCACAGCGGAATGAACCGCCAACTTATCCAGCATATGTTTTACGCAGCGGATTCCCTTCCAGCTGCAACCCATCTCTGGGAAACATCCATACACACCCATTCACACTCATACACTACGGACAATTTAGTCTACCCAATTCACCTATAGCGCATGTCTTTGGACTTGTGGGGGAAACCCACGCCAACACAGGGAGAACATGCAAACTCCACACAGAAACGCCAACTGACCCAGCCGAGACTCGAACCAGCGACCTTCTTGCTGTGAGGCGAACGTGCTACCCACTGCGCCACTGTGAGGCCTATATATATATATATATATAAAATCCTGTCAGGTACGGTTGAGAGGAAATTTATTAGTCCTCCAGTGCAATATTCATTCTTTTTCAAATATTTCTCAGATGATATTTAATGGATTAAGGAGTTTTTCCTCAGTATTTTCTATAATATTTCTTCTTCTGGAGAAAGTCTTATTGGTTTTATTTCGGCTAGAATAAAAGCAGTTAAAAAAACTTTTAAAACCATTTTAAGGTCAATATTATTAGCCCCCTTAAGCAATATATTTTTTCGATTGTCTACAGAACAAACCACTGTTAGACAATGACTTGCCTAATTACCCTAGTGAAGCCTTTAAAGGTCACTTTAAGCTGAATACTAGTATCTTGAAGAATATCTAGTCTAATATTATGTGCTGTCATCATGGCAAAGATAAAAGAAATGAGTTATTAAAACTGTTATGTTTAGAAATGTGCTGAAAAAAATATTCTCTTTGTTAAACAGAAATTGGGAAAAAATATAAAATAATTAAAATTAAACAGGAGCCTAATAATTCTGACTTTAACTATATATGAAGTCAGCTTTGTAAAGGATGCAGAAACCAAAATGTCTTTGACCCACACACACCAACACATGCATTCATTCATTCATTTTCTTTTCGGCTTAGTCCCTTTATTAATCTGGGGTCGCCACAGTGGAATGAACCGCCAACTTATCCAGCATATGTTTTACGCAGCGGATGCCCTTCCAGCTGCAACCCATCACTAGGAAACATCCATACACACTCATTCACACTCATACACTACGGACAATTTAGCTTACCCAATTCACCTATAGCGCATGTCTTTGGACTGTGGGGGAAACCGGAGCACCCGGAGGAAACCCACGCGAACAAGGGGAGAACATGCAAACTCCACACAGAAACGCCAACTGACCCAGCCGAGGCTTGATCCAGCGACCTTCTTGCTGTGAGGCGATTGTGCTACCCACTGCGCCACCGTGCTGCCCACCAACACATGCACAATTTATATAATGGATTAGTTTCTTTTTTTGTTGTTTATATTTTCTCGATAAAAGTATAATGTACAGTATATACAGTTGTCAAAATTGGTGTCTCAGCCGAAATGATTCGCCCTCCTGTGAAATTGTAGCTTTTTTTTTTCAAATATTTCCTGAGTGTCGTTTAGGAGAGATTTTTTTCAACCCATTTTAAACATATTTAATAACTAATTTCTAATAAGTAATCTATTTTGTCTTTGCCTTGACGACAGCACATAATATTTGACTAGTTATTTTGCAAGATACCAGTATTCAGCTTAAAGGGACATTTAAAGGCTTAACTAATTAGGCAAGCTGGGTAAATCAGGCAAGTCATTGGTCAACAGTGGTTTGTTCTGTAGCAAATAAGAATAAAAAGAGTTTTAATAATGTTGACCTGAGCAGTTTTTTTTTAATGGGAAAAATGTATTACAGCCAGGGCAGCACGGTGGCGCAGTGGGTAGCGCTCTCGCCTCACAGCAAGAAGGTCGCTGGTTCGAGCCTCGGCTGGGTCAGTTGGCATTTCTGTGTGGAGTTTGCATGTTCTCCCCGTGTTGGCGTGGGTTTCCTCCGGGTGCTCCGGTTTCCCCCACAAGTCCAAAGACATGCGGTGTAGGTGAATTGGCTAAGCTAAAATTGTCCGTAGTGTATGTGTGTGAATGGAAGTGTGTGGGTGTTTCCCAGTCATGGGTTGCAGCTGGATAAGTTGGCGGTTCATTCCGCTTTGGCGACCCCAGATTAATAAAGGGACTTAGCCGAAAAGAAAATGATTGAATGAATGAATGTTACAGCCAAACTAAAAGAAATAAAAGTTTCTCCAGAAGAAAAACTGTAATAGGACATACTGTGAAAAAGAATCCAAATTTCATAGGAGGGCTAATAATTTATATGCATTTATAATTCTAATAAAAGTGTCTGTATGTATAAACATGTTTGAAACACAAACGCTGCGCTTCAGTGGTGTTTTCTGCGTAATCCCTGACAGTTAAGTATGAGCAACAATAATGGTGATTGCTGCTTTAGTAAGCATCAGTAATGACTAGTTCCGCAGGTCTGGGCAGCTCTTGTGGTGTCCGAGACTTGTGTTCAGATGTTCTGTGTGTGTGTGTGTGTGTGTGTGTGTGAGTGTGTGAGAGTTTTGATTCACAGCGAGTCTCAAACAGGTGTGTTTAGTAACTCATTATAGCTATAATTATTCATTAAACAGTGCAGCTATTGTAGGCTCAGGACACAGCGCGGGATTGTTATTGACCCGCTTGTGCTGGATTTGAACCTACAACATACTTTTTTGGCAGTCGGTGTGTTGTCATGGGGCCTCACAGTGGCACAGTGGGTAGCACGTTCGCCTCACAGCAAGAAGGTCGCTGGTTCGAGCCTCGGCTGGGTCAGTTGGCGTTTCTGTGTGGAGTTTACATGTTCTCCCCGTGTTGGCGTGGGTTTCCTCCGGGTGCTCCGGCTTCCCCCACAAGTCCAAAGACATGCGCTATAGGTGAATTGGGTAAGCTAAATTGTCGGTAGTGTATGTGTGTGAATGGGTGTGTATGGATATTTCCCAGTGATGGGTTGCAGCTGAAAGGGCATCCGCTGCATAAAACATATGCTGGATAAGTTGGCGGTTCATTCCACTGTGGCGACCCCAGATTAATAAAGGGACTAAGCCGAAATGAAAATGAATGAATGAATGTGTTGTCATGAGTTTTGAAATGAAAGATATGCTTGCTTTCCATTAGGGCTGAAAAAATATGCAATATTGTTGTTGAGTATTGCGATAATATTTCTTACGATATAACATTTCCTTAGAAAAACGCTGGTTTTATTAGCCATGTTTTGAAATCATTCATTTATTTAATGGTATTAAAATAAACAGGTAAAATATATTTTTCAGATCTAATCCAGACTTAAAAAGTGTGTCAAGGTGCAAACGTGAGTCATTAACACACTATGAATGAGTGAAGACTTACGCAGATATTCTGACTCGGACTGACTGTCATCATTTTCCCGCCATTAGTGTTTATTTTCAGCTCTGGTTTCACCTTTGGGCTGCTCCAGCCAATAGCAGAACAGCAACTACTGGGGAGGCGGGGCTAAAAATAATAAGGCCCCATCTTATTGATCAAATTTAGATGAAAAATGAATGCATAAAATGAATGTAGTTTATTACTCATGTCTGGGATACGTATATTGCATATATTATTATCGCGATAACGATACTTTTGCAATATATTGTGTACTTTCTAAACTTCATTAACTCCTCAAGTTCGGGCTGAGCGATATGACAAAAATCTAATGATATATGTCATCTCACATCCTGATAATTATATATATCATGATATAGTACCGGGCCTCACGGTGGCGCAGTGGATAGCACGTTCGCCTCACAGCAAAAAGGTCGCTGGTTCGAGCCTCGGCTGGGTCAGTTGGCGTTTCTGTGTGAAGTTTGCATGTTCTCCCCGTGTTGGTGTGGGTTTCCTCCGGGTGCTCCGGTTTCCCCCACAAGTCCAAAGACATGCGGTATAGGTGAATTGGGTAAGCTAAATTGTCCGTAGTGTATGTGTGTGAATGGGTGTGTATGGATGTTTCCCAGAGATGGGTTGCAGCTGGAAGGGCGTCCGCTGTGTAAAACATATGCTGGATAAGTTGGCGGTTCATTCCGCTGTGGCGACCCCAGATTAATAAAGGGACTAAGCCGATATGAAAATGAATGAATAAATGATATAGTACCATTTCTCTAAATGTCATATAAAGAAGTTTATATGACCACATATAAACAAAGGGCTATTTCCTTTTTACGTTTGTAGTATATACTATAGAGACATGCTCTTATTGTGATCATTGTTTTGACCTTGTCTAGAACTTCAGGATGCAAATGTTTGATTAATAGAAAATGTACGAATGGTAATTAAATATTAAACACTTTTCAAAAACAAATGACTACAGGTCCGACATAAAAATAAAAAACATTGCTAAATAAAATGCAAAATGTGAACATTGTACTTTCCAGACTTTCTCATGATGCTGTTATTGGTGTTTCGGTCTGTATCGCTGTATTGACATGTAATATTGCGCTCATATAAATTATGAAAAACATATTACTGTAAATGATTTGCCACAAAAAAAAGAGAATGGTATGAAACGATTTGTCCATACAACACACAGTACTCAGCAGAAATGATTAGACCCCCTCTTGAAAATTAATATTTTAATCCATTTCTCAGTGAACATTGACAAGGATTTTTGGTTTTATTAAACAGTTTTACATTCATTCATTTTCCTTAGGCTTAGTCACTATTTCAGGGGTCGCCACAGTGCAATGAACCGCCAAATGTTCCAGCATATGTTTTACGCAGCAAATACCCTTCCAGCCGCAACCCACTATTGGGAAACACCCATACACACTCATTCTCACACACACACACACACACACACACAC
>CAIGQW010054354.1:8746999-8762798 GCA_903798125.1 Danio choprae
GGTTATAAAAGAATGAAAAAGAAAAAAAAAGACATAATAGTGCGATCTGTGGGATGTAGCACAGTGCTCATTCAGTAAAGGCACAGCTAAACAGATGTGTGTTCAGTCTGGATGTGAATGTGCCTGATGTTGGAGCACATCTGATCATTTCTGGAAGCTGATTCCAGCAGCAGGGGGCGCTGTTAGTAGCTGAAGGCCGATTCACCCTGCTTTGACTGAACTCTTGGAGTTTCTAGTTTATATGATCCTAAACATCTGAGTGATCTGTTAGGTTTGTATTCAGTGAGCATATCTGTAATGTGTTGAGATCCTAGGCCATTTAGTGATTTATAGACAAGTAGTAATATTTTAAAATCTATTCTGAATGTAACTGGGAGCCAGCGTAAAGACCTGAGGACAGGTGAGATGTGATTAAAGTAAAAAAAGACAGTTTAAATATAAAAGAAATCTACTATTTCTCTTACTTTTATATTATTCAGGAGCCATGTGCACCCACTGACAGGTCAAATCTCTTTCTCTCTCTCTCTCTTTCAAGTTCAAAGCAAACTTGAATGCCAAAGCACTTTAGAGATGTATATAAAATAGCCTATATAATATATTGACATTATCAAATGAATAAAATATACAGCAAATGAGAAATGAATGAAAGAAAAAGGAATTAAAACGGACAATATCTCTAAAAATTATAATAATTACAAGATTAAAGCGTGTAGATTGTTTAAATGAGGCAAATGCGTTGCTTGGTGCACATGTATTTTGCAGCCAGTTTAGATCAGTCATTTCATCCTCTTCCAGTACATAATAACGTTTTTCTGAGTTGTTTAGATTAAAGACTGAATTATTAAATGTTTCTCCTGTGACTGTGCGTGCGCAGTCAGTTCACTAGGCTTAAGTAAAAAGGTAATGCAAAAATGCATCCAATTAACAATTAAACCAATTCCCAGGCATTTTAGGAGATTTAGAAACCCCGGGCAGACGAATTTGGGAAAGTCCCAAAAAGGCACGTCTCTGTGGAGTCTTGACAGGTCTCGCGCACACAGAACGAGACGGATAAACGAGAGAAGATTTTCCACTACTTAAGCGATCGCGGATGTTTGGTTATATTGGTCAGATACAAAACAAAGTGTAAAAGGATGATAATAATAGTAAAAAAAAAATGTGTCGCTAAATATACTTAGGCGCCCGTTAATATACCTGGGCGGCCCGCCTAAGTAAAGTCTATGTGTGGGAAGCACTGAAGATATTTTATTTTTTAAATGTTGGAAACCTGTGGCTTCCTTTCTACTATGGAAGTCAATGGTGACAGGTTTTCAGCTTTCTTCAAAATATCTCCTTGTGTGTTCAACAGAAAAAAAGAAACTTCTAAATGTTTGAAACCACATGAGGGTGAGTAAATAGTGAGTCAATCTACGTCTAAACACATTCCATGTCCACACTACTGTTTTCAGTTCTTTTCCATCACTCACACTAAACACGACTGAAAACGCTTTTGTTCGTCAGACGTAAGAAGGTTTTACCTGAGTTATATAGCCGTTTATTTACTTTCTGTTTCTTTGAAATGTTGCGGCAAAATGTGGTCTGCTTCCACAGCTAAAGAACAGCTCCCAGTAAACAGTCCGTGTGCTTTGAAGAGAGGAAATATGGAGCATGTACAAACTGACATTGATCTTTAATAAAGCTGTCAAAATGCACAGCATCTAAAACATCTGCTTTACAATGTCGTTCACCATGTTAGCTCAATTGGTCGCTTGACTAAAATGCGTCATCCTTTTTCAAAAGCCTTCGTTTTCACAGTCCACACTGCAACATGAAAACTGCATTTTTGAGTTTATCCACTTTGGACATTCATTCATTCATTCATTTTCTTTTTGGCTTAGTCCCTTTATTAATCTGGGGTCGCCACAGTGGAATGAACCGCCAACTTATCCAGCATATGTTTTACATAGCAGATGCCCTTCCAGCTACAAGCCATCACTGGAAAACATCCATACACACTCATACACTATGGACAATTTAGCTTACCCAATTCACCTATAGCGCATGCCAAAACAGAGAGAAAAATATGCAAATGTTTTATATTTTAAACGTATTAGTTTGGCGACATGGCCTCAATTTTCGTTTTAGGTGAACTATCCCTTTAAGTATTAATTTAAATAAACTATTACTATTTATAATTGTAAAAATCCAAATCAGCACTTTAGAATACTGAATGTCATAAATTACCTTTATTATAGGAACATTTATTATATTACCTTTTATAGGAAAATAAATGGATTTTAAAATGTATTTAACTTTTAATAAATGTTTTCAGTATTAATTGTTTTACTGTATTTTCGATTAGATGCATTAAAAACATTAGGCTGACTGTGTAGATTAAATAGTTGAAAATTCAAATAATAAAATCAAAGAATAACACATTTCCTATTTGTCTCAGATGCCATTGAGTGTCATGCAGAAATACACACCTCAGCTCTAGTGCATGAATCTGTTGAGTGTGTGACGTTTGTTCATGTGTCCATACTCTAAACTAGCTCATGATTTATGGAGCACAGAAGAGGAGGAGTTTGTGAAGCCCCTCCCTCTTCTCTGCCCCGCCCACTCATGATTGTTTGTTGGTCTGTGTGTGTGTGTTGCTCACTGTTGCTCTAATACAGTTTTTTCCCTCACTTTCCACACTGAATCTCCTCTTTTCTCTTTCACACGATCACTTGTTCCACCCTCACGCCACTTTCATTAATTGCATGCCTTTTCTTTCTTTCTTTCTTTCTTTCTTTCTTTCTTTCTTGTTTGTTCCTTCTGCTGTTCTTTATTATTTATTCTCTTCTTTCTGTCTTTGTTTGATTTCCTTTCTTTGCCTATTTGTTATTATTTTTCTTCAATGTCATATTTTTTTCTCTCTGTTTTTCTTCTCCTATCCTTATTCTTGTTCTTTCTGTTTTTTTTCTGGGTTTTTCTTCTTCCTTGGTTTGTCGTTTATTTACTTGGACTTTTATTTTTAATTTTTTTCCTCTCTTTGTCTGTTTTCTCTCTGTCTCTCTTTTACTGCATATTTTCATTCTGTTTCCCTTTCTTTCTGTCTATCTGTCTCTCTTTCTTTCCATCTGTTTTGTTTTTTCTATATGTTTTTTTCTTTTCTTTCTCTCTGGTTTGTATTTCTTCCTTTCATTCTTTCTTTGCCTATTTGTTATTTCTTGTCTGTGTTTTGCTCCTCCTATCCTTCATTCTGTTCTTTTTTTTCCCCTTTTTCTTGGTTTCCTTGGTCTTTATTTATTTGTTTTTTTCCCTATTTTGTCTCTGTCTCTCTATCACATATTCCCATTCTGTTTCCCCTTCTCTTGCATCTCTCTCTCTCTCTCTCTCTCTCTCTCACAGTGTTCTCTGCCTCGTTCTGTCTGGCTGGGTTGTTCGTCGGTGGCAGAGAGTCTGTGTGCTCTCAGGTGCCTGCAGAGCCTTCCCTCGTCCCGCGCACACAACCAGGTTCTGCTCTCGTCTTCAGCACCTCCTGCTCCTCCTCTGTCCGTCCGTCTCTCCGTCTGTGATCGTGTGCATGCTTTGTGTGTGTGTGTTGGCTTCTTGTCTCTAGATCTAATGAGTGGTTGACTGATCGACTTCGGTACCAATCGATACTAAAGCTGACATTGCGATATTTTGCTTTTCTGCGATTGTACACTGTAAAATATATTCAGAAATTAGCAGTTTTCCGTATTTTACTTGTTTGTCGCTGTTTATTTATGCTTCTGAATTGCATTATGGGACCTTGATCTTACTTCCAACAACTTTTAACCTTGAAAGTTTGAAAAAGTGACTTTTATTGACATTTTTAATAGTTTAAAGGGTTATGTTGTCTGGGTTGGTGCTGTATATTACACTACGAACACCTTGTAATAAACTACCAGTATATTTTCTGTTGTTTTACAGACTTATGTCAATAAAAGTCACTTTGTTAAACTGTAGAGTTTAATTTTCAACATCAAAAGTCGACAGAGCAGCGATCAACATCCCATAATGCAATTCACGACCGTAAATAAACAGAAAACACTTGTGAATCACAAAATTTAGAAACTGTTAATTAACATATGTTTTTTTACAGTGTATATTCCGATTATTAATATAATTTAAGTAACTCTATTTAGGAAGAATTCATCACTTTACATTGAGGGTTTTTTCATTGTATTCATATTTAAATACAATTAATATTTGTTAAAGCTATAAATTGTATTATTTCTTTTGCCCAGTATTTGCTTGAAATCCTACATAGTCACAAGTCTTTAAAAAAAACCCTCTATTAGGGTTAAACTTTGCATGTCTTCTGAAATGTGTATTCTGGTTAATTATAATCCCAAATCGACACTGCAGATCCTGTGTTGTAACTATTGTGGATTCGCACATTCGAAACAGCTCTAATTGGTACTGAAATTTGAAAAACGTTCATTTCCCGCTAAGATTTGAGCGGTGTTGAGAACATTTACCATCTCTGATTGGCCAATATGTTCACGCACTCAACAGAAATGACTGTGATTGGCCATGAAGGTCATCGGTTTACCACTCTTTACCTCTGTTCACCAAGTATAAACAAAAATACTTGGACACTGAAGCATTTTAAAGTCGCGTCTATTAGCTGATCTGTCTATGAGCGGATATATGAGCGATCTGCTGATAGATCAATCGAAATGGACGTTTTTAAAATTTCATTTCCGATTGGTACCAGAGGCGATACTTTAGACAACCCTAGAAAGATGTCTATTTTAGTCACCTTTTATTTTGGTCAAATTGAAAAGGAAGTGCAGTTTATCTGAGCAGGAAGGACAGATAGTCTGCTTTCACTTGTGTTTTTTGACGTCCTTTCTCTCTGCGTGTGCGTCTTTCTGCTTTGCATGTCTGTTTGCTTTAGTCTCACCACCTCATGTCTGAACTTTTCCCATTGAGAAACACACACTGACACTTGCTAAAGGTTTAACAAAACTGAACAGTCCATTTTTAATAACACTAATTCATTTTATATGACAATTGGTGGTTCATTACGCTGTGGCAACCACTGATAACAGTATATAACACGGATAACAGCAACTAAGCCAAATTAGAGTCAGTGAGTGAACTTTATAACATGTTTTAAAAGAAATGAATTCAGCAGTCACACATTAAAGCGATTAAAAATCAGTCATATCATTTATAATGTTAAAAAAAAAGATTTCATATAAAATTACTGTTTTGTTCTTTAGAATTTCTTTTAATTGTCACCAAAAAATCTGAAGCAGCACAACCATTTTCAACATTGATGATATTAATGAAAAATGTTTCGTGAGCAGATAAAATGCATTAAAATAGAGATCAGCCGTTTAAAATTGTAATAATATTTCACAATATTACTATTTTTACCAGTGCTCTTTTATTAGTTCATCCAAAAATGAAAATAATTCATCGTTTACTTGTTTCAAACCATTATAAGTTTATTTCTGCTGTTAAACACAAATGAAGATATTTAGAAAAATGCTGGAATTCTGTAACCATTGACTTCCGTAGTATTTAAATCAATGGTTAACAGTTTTCTTTAGTGTTCAACAGAAGAAAGAAACTCATAAAGATCTGGAACCATTTGAAGGTGAGTAAATAGTGGATAAATTTTCTTTTTTGGGTGATCTATCCCTCTGAACCGATTCAGTCTCGATTAACATAACAAGCTTCTATTCCTACTTCAAAGTCTTATCAACACAAATGTTTGGACGGTAGTGAACGATCGTGTTCCCGTCCCCTAATTCAATAATTAATAATCCAATGAAAGCAGTTGATATGACATACTGTGATACCCAATGTAATGCTTTTGATACAAATAGTTCAGGATAATAAAAAGCGTATTATTCACACATCACACCATGTCTCCAAGTCAGCTGGCAGCTCATAGTGCTGAAATAGACAAGATGTATTAATAAAATAGACAATAATGTGCAAAACTGACTTCATAAATGGACTAAAGTCACAGATGTTCAGCATTCAAACACACTGACTTCAAAAATGAAATAAAAGTATTCAAAGACTTCAGAAATAAGTAAACATTACTGAAGAGAAACAAAGTCCTGCAGCTCATTGAGGCAATTATATACAGTCAAGCCTGAAATTATTCATTATTCTGGCTTCAAATGTAAATAAAAGCTGAGAAATATAAAGTAATTTAAGTCAGAATTTGCCTGGGGTGTGAATAATTATGGGCTTAACTATATGCGTGATTCGCATGTGAAACGAGCAGGTCATGTTTTTACATCAGCTTTCATTGGTCTGTATTTATGCTTGTATGCGTGTTTGCTTTTATAAAGATACACATGCATGTGCTTCTGTGGTTTTTCGTGATTAGAACACACTGTGTGTTTAAATACAGAACTGAGCAGACACTGAGCCGGCCAATCCAATTAAAGCAGTAGTTCAGCTGAAACGTTAAGCCCCTCCCGCTGTGCCCAAGCCCCTCCCCCTCCCTTCAGAGTTTGTTCTGTAAACTCCAAATATCTGATTAGACAGGTATGTTTGTGGTGGTTGTTTCTTTGTGTGTTTGTTAAACTGCTTTTGTGTTATTCGGGAATGTTTTACCCAGAATGCACTTTTCTGAATGCTTTACTTGCATGATAAACCTCTCTCTTTCTCTCTCTCTCTCTCTCTCTCTCTCTCTCTCTCTCTCTCTCTTTCTCGTGTCTCTGTAGAACATGACAGTGATGGATCAGAATAACACAGATGACGTTTCTCCAAAGAAGACAACAGTGTTCAAGGTGTGTTGTGTTGTGTTGGCTGTTTCATAACATGACTAGACTTTAAGGGTGTTTAAATCTACTACATATAAAATGTATTCAATGTCCTAATTTAAGTATTACAACATGAAGAAAAATAATTAGACCGTGGTTACGTTTATCACATTAGTATTTTGATTTCTAATAATTTCTGATGCGGCGGCGTGGTGGCTCAGTGGTTAGCACTGTCGCCTCAGATCAAGAAGGTCAGTGGTTCAAGTCCCGACTGACATACCTGTGTGGAGTTTGCATGTTCTCCCTGTGTTGGCGTGGGTTTCCTCCGGGTGCTCGGGTTTCCCCCACAGTCCAAACACATGCGCTATAGGGGAATTGGATTAACTAAATTGGCCGTAGTGTATGAGTGTGTGTGAATGAGTGTGTAAGGGTGTTTTCCAGTACTGGGTTGAGGCTGGAAGGACATTCGCTGCGTAAAACATATGCTGGAGTAGTTGGCGGTTCATTCCGCTGTGGCGACCTCTGAAATAGACTAAGCCGAAGGAAAATGAATGAATGAATTTCTGATGCTGTTGAAAGATATTTTTAGCATTTGCATAGGTTAGCCGGTTAATTTAAAAGTTTTCAGCTCATTCATTTTGGTTTAGAGTAAATCGAAGTATAAATTGACGTATACATTACATAAAACCTCAGACATCAACACTGCAAA
Source organism: Danio choprae (assembly GCA_903798125.1). Lineage (NCBI taxonomy): Eukaryota > Metazoa > Chordata > Actinopteri > Cypriniformes > Danionidae > Danio > Danio choprae. The sequence goes on from CAIGQW010054354.1 coordinate 8,754,434, forward strand.
AATGCCTTTCTTATTTAGATGTGTCTTGTTTCTATGTTAGATGTCAAAATGCAGTGAGATGTTCTTTAAAACATGTAAAATAATCTGCCAATGGGGTAAGAAAAATAATTTTATGTCAAAAGGGAAAACAAGATTCTTTTGCCTACCCCATTGGCAGATTATTTAGCTTGTTTAATGGGGAAAAACTCATCTAATTTTGACTCATTATTTCTTAAAACGAGAAAATATTTTTTGCTTTGCTAGAAAATGCTTCTTGATTGAAGAGATTTTAGATATTTGAACTAAAACAAGACAAAAACAATATATAGAAATAACTAAAACTTACTTCTTTAGTGTAAATGAAACTTAAATTTTCTCCAAAATATAAGCAGAAACTGTACTAAGACTTCTGATTCCTGGCTTAAAGATCCGCTGTTTTTCCAAGCTTGTGTGGTAATTTAATTGTCATCCATATTTATGAGAAGGGATCAATCAAAAAGCTATTTGCTTTAGTGTTGCAGCTGTTAAGCAGAAAAAAGAGAGCAAAATCTCATATATTTTTAAAACGGGCCATTATTATGGCTGCAGCAGATATGCAGTAGCTCCATTTTCAAAATCTGCATTGTATGCTTTTATATAAATCAGGGTTTAGACAACTAATCACTTTCTAGCTGACCAACAGGCCATTTCAATAGTTTTTTTGTTTTAGTAAATAAGAGATTGCATTATTTTATTTCTACAATTTTTCTCAAATTAATTGATAGGATGAAAACAAATTAGTTTCAGTCAGTTATTAAAGATGATATGAAAAGTTATTCAACATGCGATTTATGTTTTGAATTAATATTAAATTATATTTGAAATGTATTTATTTAATTAAACTGTTTTGCTTGAAGCACTAAAAGCACTTTCTAGGAGTTAAATAAATTAGTAAATAAAAGCTAAAACTGAAATAAATATAGAGGAAAACCTAAACGGTGATGAAAAACAACTTAAAGCACATCAGAATGATAAAAAATAAATAAATAAATAAAGCATAAAAACAAAAAGCTAATTCATATGTTAATACAAATCGCAGTAGTATAACATGATCCTAAAATAACATTGCATTTCCATTAGGGCTGCACGATATTGGACAAAACCTGACATTGCGATATTTAGTTTGCGATATATATTTCGATACGATTATAATTTCACCAGCTATTTCAACTCTATTTGGAAAGAATTCATCATTTTACATTGATTGGGGTTATTTAGTATTTTCTGTAGAAAATGCAATACAATTGAACAGATACTAATGAATTTGATGGTTTTCTGTGGAATCTAACAATATTGAGGTACAGAAATTTAATAATAATATATAAAATAACACTATATAGTCTATAGTATTCATCGAATAAATAATTAAATACAATTTTGCTTTATATACCTTTATAACCTCTTGGCTTAAGTTTGCTTAAATCTTACAGTCACAGGTCTTAAAAACACATCCAAATGAATACCTTGCACTATTTTAGGGTTAAACTTCGCAGCGACCTCACAGATCACATGTTCTGAACTGTGGTGAACTTGACATTGCTGATCCTGCCATGCAACTATTGCAGATTCACGCTTTGCGATATCGATGCTGAAACGATATACTGTGCAGCCCTATTATCCAGGTTTATTTTGGGGTCACACTTTATTTTAAGTTACTATTCATGCTGTTAATAAACCATTATCTAAGACTTTCAGCTTAATAAACTACTAATTAGCTGCTTATTAATAGTTATTAAGGTATTAGTTAGGTTTAGGTTGGATTAGGGATGCAGAAGAATCTGTCATGAAGAATATGTCATGTATAAGTACTAATAAACAGCCAGTGTCTTAATAATAGGCAAGCGATAAGCCACTAGTTAATAGTGAGAATTATTTCATATACTGAAGCGTTACCTTTATTTTAGATGAGAAACATTTTATAGCTGGATAACAACAACTAAAATCCAACTCTAGTTTAAACTGACTATGTAATCGGGTTTTTAGTATACTTTTATTCTCATGTATTTATTTTTCCTCGTATTGTTGTTCTCTGTGTCCAGTTCGGGAACGGTTCAGTGGTGGGTTCGAGGAAGAGGCCGTCTCAAGGGAGCTTCGATAAGGAGAAAGATCTGTGCATCCAGCTGTTCGACCAGTGGTCAGAATCAGACCAGGTGGAGTTTGTGGAGCATCTGATCTCACGCATGTGTCATTATCAGCACGGACACATCAACTCCTACCTGAAGCCCATGTTACAGAGAGACTTCATCACCGCGTTGCCAGGTAACAAACTCGCACTTCCGCAAAGCCTCCTACTGAAGAGCATGCATTAGCGGAATCCCAAATGTGTCTGCCGGCACTCGGCCAGAAACACTCACTTACACACACTGATCAGAACCTGCAGAGACTTGTTTGTTTTGCTTGTTTTATGTCATGTTTAGGAGTGGGTAAAACTTATGATGGTGAACTGGTGTGGAATAAAAAGTGATATTTTTCTATATTATTATTAAGATATTTGGTGTTTGGAGGAATAACCCTAATTTATAAATAGTTATGATGACGACGAAGCCTTTATTTGTCACATACATTTTTACATGTAGCGAAATTGAACCCTCCCGACCATTACACATTACAGGGGAAGACAGGCCTGACGAGAGGTAGCTTATAGAAATAGGAAATAAGATGCATTTGGGGAGAGAGAGGCGGGAAAAAAAACCCTCTCACATTGTCCTTAAAGTAGGGCAGTGTGAGATCAGGGGGAAAAAAGTCCCAGCAGCCAAGCACATAAACACAGACATATTTATAAATGTTTGTATTTCCGACCAGTTGTCATTTTTCTGATTAGATGAAGAAATTCACTGCTGTGAAAAATAGGAGAGAAAATAAAAAAGGAGAGATATTTCAAAATAAGAGTTTCCAGTGAGGTAGTAAACAAAACTAAAATGCGTGTCTGATGGTCTGCTTGTATTTGCTCCTCTCGCACACCTCTAGTAACTCTCAGTGGATCTGTGTGTTTGCAGCTCGGGGTCTGGATCATATCGCGGAGAACATCCTGTCGTTCCTGGACGCACGCTCTCTGTGCTCCGCTGAGTTGGTCTGTCGAGAGTGGCAGAGGGTCATTTCAGATGGGATGCTCTGGAAGAAGCTCATCGAGAGGATGGTGCGAACGGACCCGCTGTGGAAAGGCCTGTCAGAGCGCCATCAGTGGTAAAACATCACACACACACACACATATGTGTGTACTTGTTTTTAGATCCCGGTGGGGACTTAAATCTGAATGCACATTCAGACTCATGTGAACTTGTGTCACCGTGGGGACCAAAAGTGAGGTCCACGTGTGTAAACCTGCTTAGAAATATTACAGAATGAAGTATTTTGAAAATGTGAAAGTACAGATTGGTTCCTGTGAGGGTTAGGGTAGAGAGAGAGAGAGAGAGAGAGAGAGAGAGACAGAGAATATACAGTTCGTATAGTAGAAACATTACGTCTATGAGAGTCCCTGACAGGACCAAGTCTGTGTGCGTGCGTGCGTGCGTGTGTGCGTCTGTCTGTCTGTCTGTCTGTCTGTGTGCATGCATGCGTACACTTGTTTTCAATTCAAATTTAAGTAAATCTGTGCAACAGTTATTTAAACTTTTTATTGTTGTATAAATATATATATATATATATATATAAGTAAAATTGTAAGTCCTGTTATGCACTAAAATGTTAAAGTGAAGTATATTAAGTAGTTTTCTTTAATTATTATTAGTTTTTAGGTAGTTGAATGCACAATTTAAACAAAATATTGAAAATATGATTAGATCTTCTGTGAAAATAATTATTATATATTATATACATTTAATTAAAGTTATTTTATTTAACTATTTTATTTAAAATAATCGTGCTAATCAGTCTATGCGTTCGAAACTGCAGATCTAGAGCACCGATAGTGTTCACAAGACACTAGGTGTTTGTTTCTACATATAGCCTGAAAGTAAAGTCAAATTAGACACATAGTTTGACCTACAGTGACCTCTGAAATAGCTAATCAGAGGATACTGTAGGTCAGAATACACTCCCTCAAAACACTGAAAACCTTAATATGTTTTATTAATAATGTAGATGTAATTTAAATAAATACATAAATGACTGAAGGATGTATTACACAAACTAACATTACCAGAAATTTGACCCCTCCTGATGGTCAATGTGTAACTCACAAACTGGCTAACAATGTTGTCTTCAACTGTAGATAGAGCAATTAAATAAAATATTCAGAATTAATACACACCTGCTGTCGCATCTCAGGTACGAATCAGTAATCCAAGTTTGTTGTCAATACATTTTACATATCTAATGTGTAATCTGTTAGTCTGTTTCTTGTTTTTGCTTTTAAAACTCATTACTGTTGACTGCAGGGGCACAAATTGAATCACATGCCTGAAGAAACATGACATCTGTGCATCGATGTGAATCATAATTGGTGTTGACAAACCCAGATGTTTGCGTGATGATTGTCAATCCTGTCAAGGCGTGAGCTGTCAGCGTTTTATTTGTGCAAAATGATGTGCTGAGAATACTAATGATGCATCAGACGCACAAACAGTCCTACTGAATCATCATAAGCGCTGAATCATTTCGGTAATTTATGTGGCTCATATTTTGCTGACTGGTGCTTTTCTTGTTTTTGTCTCCAGGGAGAAGTATTTATTTAAGAACCGAACAAATGAGGTTCCGCCCAATTCATACTACCATTCACTTTATCCCAAAATTATACAAGACATTGAGGTGAGCATTCGTGTTACTGTTTTTATTTTTTAATGGTGCATTTATTCATCCATGCATCCAGCTTTCACTTCATCCATTCATTATTATTTTTTTACACTACCATCCAAAAATGTGCAATTATTGATGATTTTCTTCTTTTTTTTATGTTTTAATAAAAAATGCAATAACAATTATAATACTGATAATATTAAATTGTTGTTTTGTATTGTAATCTATAGTAAACTGCATTACTTAAGTCGTCAGTGTCACTTGATCCATTTTAAAATCATTCCAATGTGATGATATGAATAATACTAAATATTTAGTATTATTATCATCCAAATTGTGCTGCTTAGTATTTTTGTCAATACAGTGATGTGCAAACAATTCAGCATGGACTATTTGGGGAAAAATAAAAAAGGAGAAATTATTCCATAAAAATGATTACACCTTTATTCCGCAAAAATGCATAAAAATAATATTAAATGAAAGTAAAATCTATTGTACTGTAAAATAATTATGTCTTGTTTCACTTCTATTATTTAAAGAATCACAGTTTTTCAGTATTTGGTTAAATTCAAACTTGATTAGCAGACATTTTACAATACTCTTGTGACATGAAAAAACAACTTGCAAGTGCTCTTCCTCATGAGAATTTGAGCGTGGAGCTTAAAAACTAGCTTAGAGCTCCCTCTGCTGTTAAAGTAGCCTAGAGCGCTGTCTGCTGTTAAAAACTAGCCTAGAGCACCATCTGCTGTTAAAGTAGCCTAGAGCGCTGTCTGCTGTTAAAAACTAGCCTAGAGCTCCCTCTGCTGTTAAAGTAGCCTAGAGCGCTGTCTGCTGTTAAAAACTAGCCTAGAGCTCCCTCTGCTGTTAAAAACTAGCCTAGAGCGCCGTCTGCTGTTAAAAACTAGCCTAGAGCGCCGTCTGCTGTTAAAAACTAGCCTAGAGCGCCGTCTGCTGTTAAAAACTAGCCTAGAGCGCCGTCTGCTGTTAAAAACTAGCCTAGAGCGATGTCTGCCGTTAAAAACTAGCCTAGAGCGCCGTCTGCCGTTAAAAACTAACCTAGAGTGCCTCTGTCTACTATTACAAACTAGCCTTGAACTCCATCTGCTGTTAAAAGCTAGCCTAGAGTGTCGGCCACTGTTTAAAAACTAGCCTAGAGCGCTGTCTGCTGTTGAAAACTAGCCTATAGTTCTGTCTACTGTTACAAACTAGCCTAGAGAACCATCTCCTGTTAAAAACCAAACTAGAGTGACAAACCTAGCCTAGAGCAGTCTTTAATTAAAAACTAGCCTAGAGCGCCACCTACTGTTAAAACCTAGCCTAGAGCGTCATCTGCTGTTAAAATCTAGCGTAGAATCTGAGCTCATGATTGACTTTTTGGATGATTTTTCGCCACAGCTCTACTCCTTATTCATCCAGTCTCCTGTTTTCTCGTTCTGTTTCTTCAGACTATTGAAGCAAATTGGCGGTGTGGCCGTCACAATCTCCAGCGGATCCAGTGCCGCTCAGAGAACAGTAAAGGTGTTTACTGCCTCCAGTACGACGACGACAAGATTATCAGCGGCCTACGAGACAACTCCATCAAAGTACACATCTGTTTGTTTGAGGGTTTTTTCAGTCCGTTTTACTGTCTGCTGTCATCTCATTGTGTTTCTGCCTCTCAGATCTGGGACAAACAGTCTCTGGAGTGTCTGAAGGTTCTGACGGGTCACACTGGATCAGTCCTGTGTCTGCAGTACGACGACAGAGTCATCGTGACGGGATCCTCCGATTCTACTGTCAGGTACAAACACAGATAACTCAAACAAATATAATAGGGGCTGATTGAAAAGGCACTCAAATATATAGTCTTAAATTGAAAAAAAGGATTATTCCCATATGGTTTGCACAAAAAATGTAGAGATTTTGAATCGTGTTTGAGGTATAAAAAGAATACCTAAAGGTCCCGTGAAGTGCTTTGAAATGTGCTTTTTTTTATTTTAAATTTGACAGTCTTAACTAAACTATGAAGAAAGGAGGGGACATAGAGTAGCTCCTCCCCTTTTATGCTGGCAGCTAGCTCTTCTGCAACTCTCACATGGTCGCCCACTGAAGCTAAGCAGGGCTGTGCCTTGTCAGTACCTGGATGGGAGACTACATGGGAAAGCTAGGTTGCTGCCTGAAGTGGTGTTAGTGAGGCCAGCAAGGGGCTCAACCTGCAGTCTGTGTGGGTCCTAACACCACAGTATTGTAAAGGGGATTCTATATTGCTCAGTGAGCAGTCTTTCGGAAAAGACGTTTAGCCGAGGTTCTGACTCTCTGTGGTCATTAAAAATCCCAGGATGTCCTTCAAAAAACCCTGGCCAAATTTGCCCACTGGCCTCTGTCCATAATGGCCTCCTAACCATTCCCATATCATAATTGGTTTCATCACTCTGTGTCCTCTCCACCAATCAGCTGGTGTGTGGTATGCGGTCTGGCGCAATATGGCTGCCATCGCGTCATCCAGGTGGATGCTGCACACTGGTGGTTCCCATTCCCCCAATGTGTAAAGCGCTTTGAGTGTCCAGAAAAGCGCTATATAAATGTAAGGAATTAATAAAAAAACTGCCAATAGCGTTTTGTTTTTATCACAGCTCTGCCATTGAGAGTGGTTGAGATCAAGTGCATCAAATGCAAAGCAAATGACAAGCATCTTGAAGGGGGCGGAGCATGTCAGATCTAATATCTGATGTAGAGCATATGATTGGTCAGAAGATTTGATGAGAAACTGAAGTGTGAGGTGACCAAAAAAACTGATTTATTTATGTACAATATTTAATGTTTTTCATGTAAAATTTGAAGTGTTTTTTGTATTGTCTTTAATTGATGTAAGATGTTTTTTGATATTATTATTATTATTATTATTATTATTATTATGTGATATGTTTTTATCTACATTGACCTTGCCATGAAATAGCCATACGTTTCTGACGAGGCACTCAAATATACATAAATTCTTGTCTAGTACCACATTGATGCATTGAAAAACAATATATTAAAGTGACAGTAAAGCATTTATTATTTTTCAAAAATATTTCTATTTCAAATAAACTGTATTCTTTTGAACTTTGTTCATTAAATAAATAATCCCCCTCCCCATGCATTCCTGAGTAATTACAGGGCTAAATTAAATTAGTTACTAAACATATTTCTCAAACACTGCCTGCATCTCCGGCTGAGGATCCATGGAGACAATGACCTCACTTCCCTAGCAACCGTTTAAAGCTCCATCTGGAGAAACATCACCTTTTCCAGGAGAAGTGTGTGTGTGTGTGTGTGTGTGTGTGTGTGTGTGTGTGTGTGTGTGTGTGTGTCACCTGTGAGAGTCTAAAGGACTGCGTTGTGCGGCCGCATAAATCAGCCTTACGTCACTCGGAGTGTAAGCGCAAACGGCTGGATGTTTAACACCTGGAGAGGGAAACGGCTTTGTAATGTGATCGTGTTTACAGAGCATTAACACATCAGTTGGCATGCGTTCCACTCCAGCAGGATGTGAGCTCGTTCACATGTAATTTACGCTCCGTCCCTGTTGCACCTGCTGCGCGTGTTCATTTTATGTGTTCATTTTACCTGCAGCTTAGTTGTTGTTTTTTTT
>CAIGQW010054354.1:8790048-8800788 GCA_903798125.1 Danio choprae
AGCACCTGCACGTGTTTCCCGCTGGTGCGGCTGTAGAGCTGGTAGACGCGGTGCTGCCGCCGGCTCATGGCGTCCCGTGCGCGCGTCTGATTCTCCACATGCACGCTGAAATTCACCCCGTCCACCCCAAACACCTGCAGGCAACAGACCACACACATCCTCACCTCCAGTCCTCCTTTCTTTTTTCTCTTATTCGGGAATTTTCCTGAAGTGAACTCATTGTAAAAACAGCTCTGAACTCATCACTAGCGGAAACGCAGCACGTTGGCCTGTTTAAACCAAAAGCTATTCGTCAAACAATATTAGTATAAAAAACATATAAGGCAAGGGCTTTAAATGCGTGAACTGATTTCTGATTTGCTGTCAATGTTTTTAATCAGGTGGAAAAAAATCTAGTTGTTTAGTTGGACGGCCATATTTTATATTAATTTATATATAAATGTTTTTAAAAATGTATACATATTTAAAGCTATTCATTGTTACCCTGCTTAGGTAGCGCTGAGACTATCAACCAATAACACACACTTCTGTTGAGTTTATGAATGCAGCAGCCAATCAGAAGCGGTTAGATAAGTCAACACTGAAAACGCCAGACTTATTGTAAACAAAGCGCTGAAATAATATGATATATAGTTTTATAGATGTTTGTTAATTGATTTAAGCTGGAGTTTTGATTATCTTATGTTATAGTTATGTTATTTTAGTTGTTGGGCCTCACGGTGGCGCAGTGGGTAGCACGATCGCCTCACAGCAAGAAGGTCGCTGGTTCGAGCCTCGGCTGGATCAGTTGGCATTTCTGTGTGGAGTTTTGCATGTTCTCCCCGTGTTGGCGTGGGTTTCCTCCGGGTGCTCCGGTTTCCCCCACAGTCCAAAGACATGCGCTATAGGTGAATTGGGTAAGCTAAATTGTCCGTAGTGTATGTGTGTGAATGAGTGTGTGTGGATGTTTCCCAGTGATGGGTTGCAGCTGGAAGGGCATCCGCTGCGTAAAACATATGCTGGATAAGTTGGCGGTTCATTCTGCTGTGGCGACCCCAGATTAATAAAGGCACTGAGTCGAAAAGAAAATAAATGAATGAATAATATTAATCATCATTGTTAATTTTTACTTAATCATTATTAAAATACAGTGCAGTACTACACAATAATAATGTTTTGTCATGAAATTGATTTATTTATAAATATATTTCAATACGTTGTTGCCCTTGATAACTATTTTGGAAATGTACTAGCACTTGTTTAGATATATTTTATTGACATTGTTCAGTGTAGTGCATTAAGAAATGCAATGAGACCTTATGAAACGTCTGCGAAAATATATGTTTTATGTTGATTATCCTTTTTTGATAAGACGATTCATGCATGGTATGATAGCGCGCAGGAATGTGTATGAATAATTAGTTCATTTTGCTTTGTGTTGACTTCTTAAACAGGTTAACTCACCTGTAGAGGATTACACATGACCAGCATCATCTGGATATACCTGAAGAGACAAAAACAGAGAGGAAGAGCAGTAAAGGTCAGGTGAGTGTTACCATGATAACAGAAAACAAATCCACCTGCATCCCAAAGCCCCGCTGACAGATCAGATCTATGGGGAATGAGATGTTATAATTAACAGCTCAAGAGACTCATTCCCCAGACATTGCAGTTTACGTGAAGCAAACCTAGACAAGGTGCTCACACTGTACTGATAATAAGAGAGACATAAAAATAGTGTAATACTGTGGGAAACCAGAAGATATAGAACTGTAGAGAAATATAAAACTAGACATTTAAAGTTAGTCTTATTTTGCAACGTTAGCTCTTTTCAACACATTTTTAAAGGTCCCATGACTTTAAAATAAAGTTTTTTTTTCTAGATGTAAGTATCAGTATGTGGGCCTCACGGTGGCGCAGTGGGTAGCACGTTCGCCTCACAGCAAGAAGGTCGCTGGTTCGAGCCTCGGCTGGGTCAGTTGTCGTTTCTGTGTGGAGTTTGCATGCTCTCCCTGTGTTGGCGTGGGTTTCCTCCGGGTGCTCCGGTTTCCCCCACAAGTCCAAAGACATGCGCTATAGGTGAATTGGGTAAGCTAAATTGTCCGTAGTGTATGAGTGTGAATGGGTGTGTATGGATGTTTCCCAGAGATGGGTTGCAGCTGGAAGGTCATCCGCTGCGTAAAACATATGCTGGATAAGTTGGCGGTTCATTCCGCTGTGGCGACCCCAGATTAATAAAGGGACTAAGCCGAAAATGAAAATGAATGAATGAATGAGTATCAGTATGCTAGTTTTAAGGCTATCAATAAGCTAGTGTGCTAAATAGAAGATATAGGCCATTTCAATGTGGTGGTGTCATTGGCCCATGAACATTACCTGCTTGTTCTCAAACTATTTCATAACTGTAACAAGAGGCAATTTAATCATAACTTTATGTTAAAACAGCTTTCATAACATTATTTATCAATATTCTCGGAAGCTATAGAAATTATGTATAAATGTTTTTGTTTACATCTCTCAAAATGGTCTATAAACCAGATATAAACATCCAAAGCTTGCAGTTTGTCACTAAGTCAGAGGATTTCGCTCAGTCATAGTTTTTTAAAGTCTAAATGTTTGCATCCTGAAACTGTTTTTTAGTCCGAATTAGACTTAATTGTATCTGAAAAATATCTTTCAGCTGTTTATTTTAAGGGCCTCACGGTGGCGCAGTGGGTAGCACGATCGCCTTACAGCAAGAAGGTTGCTGGTTCGAGCCTCGGCTGGGTCAGTTGGCAATTCTGTGTGGAGTGTGCATGTTCTCCCCGTGTTGGCGTGGGTTTCCTCCGGGTGCTCCGGTTTCCCCCAAAAGTCCAAAGACATGCGCTATAGGTGAATTGGGTAAGCTAAATTGTCCGTAGTGTATGTGTGTAAATGGGTGTGTGTGGATGTTTCCCAGAGATGGGTTGCAGCTGGAAGGGCATCCGCTGCGTAAAACATATGCTGGATAAGTTGGCGGTTCATTCCGCTGTGGTGACCCCAGATTAATAAAGGGACTAAGCCGAAAAGAAAATGAATGAATGAATGTTCATTTTAATATCAATCAATCAATAAATTATTTAAGAACATAGCTAATAAAAACAGCATTTCTTTCTAGGCAAATGTTATATTTGATAGGAAATATTGTTATTGCGGACATTCATTCATTCATTTCCCTTTAGCTTAGTCCCTTATTTATCAGGGGTCACCACAGTGGAATGAACCAACAACTATTCCTTATACACTCATACAATATAGCCAATTTAGTTTATTCAATTCACCTATAGCGCATGTGTTCGGACTGTGGGGGAAACCGGATCACCTGGAGGAAACCCACACCAACACGGGGAGAACATGCAAACTCCACACAGAAATGCCAAATTCGGGATTTGAACCAGTGACCTTCTTGCTGTGAGGCGACAGTGGTAACCACTGAGCCGCCACCCTGTTATTCATTGGCCTGGTCGCCCTGGTATCATTCTGATGGAAGTGCGATTGCTCTTATACTTCAAACGTAATGTGAATAGAAGTTTACCCAATATGATTATGATGAGCACAGCTTCTGAAAACGCCAGAAATATGACAAATCATTCACAATAAGACCTGTAGCATGCATTCAGAAAACAGATAGGATTGAATGTTGATCTCCTGATGATTTTAAGCTACTTTCCCCTCCTTGCGTTAATCTCCACATGTTGTTGGGAAAGGGAAAAAGCTGACATTTGAAGCATAACTCCGATTTTCATGGAAAGTTGGAAGGCGGGCGGGTGTGAGTAAGGTTTTAAGCGCAGAAGAGCGAGTGGATGCAGCTGACGGCCCACGGTAAACTTCTCCATCACCGCAGACCCTTTTTCTGGCAGGGGACCGCGACTTTGAAATCAAACAGGCCTGCAGAACGGATCAGTGCGTCTGCTCAACATAAGTCAGTGTGAAAAGTCCGATGTTATGACAGCCAAAGAGGAGACCACAGGCCCCTACGGGAGTAACGCCTGCTGCAAACTCAAACTATAGAAACCAGTGGAAGAACGCATTTCACTTCTGTTCAAGCATGACGTGTGTAAAATCACTTTCTCCCATCCTGACTTAATATGCAGAGACATCTATAAGTAAACCATTGCTAGAATGATTCACTCGAACACTGTCGCACTGTGAGGATACATGTTCAAGCTTGCAGATGTTGGATAAATCAGTGGCATACGTTTATTAGTCATTTGAATCAAGCCTGACCTAAATTGAGCTGAATAATGATGACTGTTTTCTGCTCAACAGCTGAAATTAAAGTCATTTTATGATTGATGAACTTGGCAAATACAACTTTTTTTTTAATGTTAGTATCAGTATATGTTAGTTTTATGGATATCTATAAGCTAGTGTGCTTCAAAAAAATGACAACATTCGCATTAAGAAGATATAAACCTGATATAAACATCCAAAGCTTGCAGTTTGTCTGCCTAAATGGATCAATGATTTTTTTGATATCACCCCATGCTTTAGTTTCTCATCAAATCTTGACCAATCAAATGCTCTCTAGTATCTGACATGCCCCGCCCCCTTCTCATTTGCTTTTCATTTGATGCTCTTGAGCTCAACCACTCTCAATGCCAGAGCTGTGATTAAAAATAAAACACTATTGGCTGATTTTTGAAAAGGGGGAGGAGCTAGTATATGCCCCGCCCTGTCCTGTCATGTTTTAGTTGAGATTATGTCAAATTTTGAATAAAAAAGGCACATTTCAAAGCACTTCTTCACGGGACCTTTAAAGCTTATTGAAATAAACTGAATCAACATAATTTAGCTGAAAATTGACAGTGTCTTCTGCAGAGCTGCTTATGTTTCATGACATGATATATTTTTTTACATTGACAGTGTTATTGAACCAATATTGAACTGAACTGAATCAGAATTGAGCACAGTATTAATTCTAATATGAATTACTTTATAGCTGCAGTTGTATTATAATTGATTCATTTTACATTATTGACAGTTTGTAAAGCTGCTCTGGAATAATTAATATTGTGAAAAGCGCTATACAAATATACCTGAATTGAATTAACTGTTATTGCTGAATACAGACTACTGTCGTCTGAAAAGCTTCGATGGTTTCGAACTGATGTATTTTACAACACTAACATTGTTATTGAACTCTATTGAATCAACTGTATTGAACCATCATTTGGTGGAATAATTTTGAGCTAAGTTGAGCTGATCAAGTGGTGTCGTCTAATATTCAGCATCTTCCATTATATTTCTAAACTGTCTTAAAAGCAACCCAAGCTCATTGTGGATACGTACCCCTGTATACATTTCTGGAGATCGCGAAATACTTCTCAGGAGGTACTTTTTTTGCAGTTTTTGTTTTCACGAATCCACCGAAGGCTGCTGTGTGCGTGTTTTCAGATCTCAAATTGCTCTAGCAAGTGCCATTCGTGCCTGTTCTTCTCGGGTAAATCCACCAGAAGCCGCTGTCGACTGACTGAATGACTGACCGATCCCGCCACAAAACCCATTCCCTAAACCCAACCAATGTTTTCAAAACCACCAATTGACCAGCACCCACTCACTTCCCTAAACCCAACCGACAGTGTTTTCAAAAGCAATCCAGGAAAAGAAAAGCCCTCGAGGAGGCCTGATTTTTACCACGTTTTCAGATCTTACCATGTTCTCACCCTGTTATTTGCTTGTTAATTTTATTTTTTGCCTTTTGTTTTTGTTTTACCTGCTTTCTGGAACCGTTCTTCACTGGACTCGAACCCCGCCGTTACGGTCAAATCCGCTTCCGCCGCCCAAGTGCGCAGCAAGCCACTGGGCAAACTAGTAACAGCGGAAAAGCCGTCCATACGGAGGTAATCGGTCAGCTGGTAGCGCGAAAAGAAACAAAAGCCATCAGTGGTGTCATACCACCCCGTAGCGTTCGTTTTAAAGACGAAATGCAGCCATACGTACCTCTGGCTACATAATTCGAGATCTCCAGAAATGTATACAGGGGTACGATTTCACAATGAGCCTGTGTTGTTTAAAAGATATTAACCCCTAAAGCCTACTCTATACACACTTTTTCCTCAATAAGGAACAAAATAGAGTACAAAAGTGATCAAATAAAATAAAAATATAACATAAGTTCTTAAAAACAACAACAACAACGACAAAAACTGCTCTTCAAAATCTACTACATCTTTCTGTTGTCTGTTTGGTAGATCCTATTTTTCCAAGTTTAATTACTTATAACCTAATATTTATGTAAGTATCTGTTTTTATGGTCTGTGGTAAGATCTCAGTGATTTATATTTTGGTCATATAATTATCATCATCAGGGCGACACGGTGGCGCAGTGGGTAGCGCTGTCGCATCACAGCAAGAAGGTTGTTGGTTCGTGCCCAGGCTGGGTCAATTGGCATTTCTGTGTGGAGTTTGCATGTTCTCCCTGTGTTCGTGTGGGTTTCCTTAGGGTGCTCCGTTCCCCCAAACACATGTGCTGTAGGTAAATTGGGTTAGCTAAATTGTCCGTAGTGTATGTGTGTATGTCCTGGTCCTCCAGGTTGGGGGTTGGGCTAACAACCCACCTCATAAAAACTAGATGTTACGAAACACCAATATGGTGCTGCTAAATATCAACTTCAATATAAATGACCCTAGGAGTAAGTAATTATCATCATCTCCACAAGACTGCACAGTCTATCCGCATTATATTCTAACTACATTATTATTTGACTAATACATATCTAATGTATTAAATGAGGCTGAAAAAGGCTTGTTTTTTTCTCTTCTCTTTAGATATTTTTGTAAAATATACTTTGTCTGAAGGTAAATGGAATGTCCATTGTGATTTTTCTTTCCTGTAGAGACTTATAAATAAACACTTGCAGCCAGTGGACTGACGCTGGGATAAACTTTGCCTCTCCACGCAGCGCTGCGTTTGGCATGAGTCTACATGATGCTGGTTAACACCTGCTCAGCAGAAGAGGTGAGCTTTGGTTTTGTTTATTTGCCAGCACGTGTGGTGTGTGAACAGATGCAGTGAGAAGTGTTGTGTTTATGTGACGTGTCATTTCTGAAAATGTTCAAATGTGCTGTTTAATCTCTGGTTAATATGAAAAATAAATATGACTGGCTATTTTCCATTTTGACAAACTCACAAACGTTATTTTATATACAGTTGAAGTCAAAATTACTTGCCTTCCTGTGATTTTCTTTGTTTCAAATATTTCTCAAAAATACAGATTCAGGAATTTTTCACAGTATTTCCTATAATATTTTTTCTTCTTATTTGTTTTATTTCGGCTAGAATAAAAGCAGTTTTTAATTTTTTTAGAAACATTTTAAGGGCAATATTAGTCGCCCCCTTAAACGATATGTTTTTTCCATTGTTTACAGAATGAACCATTGTTAAACAATAACTTGCCTAATTACACTAACTTTACCCTAATTACCCTAGTTAAGCCTTTAAACGTCACTTTAAGCTGAATACTAGTGTCTTGAAGAATATCTGGTAAAATATTATGTGCTGTCATCATGGCAAAGATCGGTGTTTAGAAATGAGTTATTAAAACTATTATGATTAGAAATGTGTTGATAATATCTTTCCGTTAAACAGAAATTGGGCAAAACAATAAATAAATAATTAAAATTCAACAGGAGGGCTAATTATTCTGACTTCAACTGTACATAAAATTGTATATACATAGAATATTAAATGCAAGTAAAGTGTAAGCTTTAATGTTTCAAATAACCTTCATAAAAACAAAATATCAAAATGTGTGTAAAATAAGCATAAATAATTCATGTTAAATGAAACAACATAATTATTCTGACCTTTGCTTATTAAAATACTCAAAAGAATAAGTGATCGTGTATTTAATATTTACAATAATGAAATACTTTATGCTGACAAATGGGTAAAACGTAGCGCTTTGGTGCATAGTGACAAATATGAAGATTCAAAATGAAAATAAATTAGTATTTTTGGGCCGTTTTAGGTGAAGCCTTTTAACATGTCATCAAATTATTCTTAATAAATATGTCTGACAAGTTTTTTGTTTTTTTGGTTTTTACTGAACAACATTTTAAAAAGTATCTCCAGCAAATAATGGTTAATGATAATAAAATAATTAAAATATTATTAAAATATAAAAATATATTATTTAATAATTTCAAAATAATGGTTAATGTTTGATAGTCATATCTTTTTATCTTTTTTTTGTTTAATATTTGATGCTTGAACATTCATTCATTAATTTTCCTTCAGCTTAGTCCCTTTATTAATCTGGGGTCGCCACAACGAAATGAACCGTCAACTTATCCAGCATATGTTTTATACAGCGGATGCCCTTCCAGTCGCAAACCAGTACTGGGAAACACCCATACATTAACACACATACACTACGCCCAATTTAGTTTTTCCAATTCACCTATAGCGCATGTGTTTGGACTGTGGGGGAAACCGGAGCACCCGGAGGAAACCCACGCAAACACGGGGAGCCAGCGAACTTTTTGCTGTGAGGCGACAGTGTTTAAGAAAATTTAAAAACAGAAAGGATAAAACTAAAAACACTTTATAATAAGAATTTTCATCAGAAAACATAATGTAATATTGGGTGACGCGGTGGCGCAGTGGGTAGCACAATCGCCTCACAGCAAGAAGGTCGCTGGTTTGAGCCTCAGCTGGGTCAGTTGGCATTTCTGTGTGTAGTTTGCATATTCTCCCCGTGTTGGCGTGGGTTTCCTCCAGGTGCTCCGGTTTCCCCCACAAGTCCAAAGACATGAGGTACAGGTGAATTGGGTAAGCTAAATTGTCCGTAGTGTATGAATGAGTGTGTATGGGTGTTTCCCAGTGATGGGTTGCAGCTGGAAGGGCATCCGCTGTGTAAAACATATGCTGGATAAGTTGGCGGTTCATTCCGCTGTGGCGACCCCAGATTAATAAAGGGACTAAGCCGAAAAGAAAAAGAATGAATGAATAATGTAATATTATACACATAAATAAACAGCACATTGTTTTTTTGGTTTGAAAACCCTACTCATATTTGATGCTTGAACATGTCTAACAAAAATGAAAAAGCATAAAAATAAAAGTATAAAATTACTATACCTTTATAATAAACATCAAATCAGAACATTCATTCATTCATTCATTTTCTTTTCGGCTTAGTCCCTTTATTAATCTGGGGTCGCCACAGCAGAATGAACCGCCAACTTTAAATCAGAACACATAATGTAATAATTTACTCAATAAATAAAATATCAACAGAAGCTATAATAGTAGGTTCTAAAGTAACACTGGTAAATAACAGGTTAAAAAAGACTCAAATATTCTCTAATTCTCCTCCATCTCTCTTCTGCCTTTCCCTCCTTGTGTCTCTTCTATACTCTTGGCAAAGCTTTGTTGAAAACAGTGAATCAGATCTCTCTCTGGGTGGTGTGTTTGTGTGTGTGGGTGTGGTCAGTGTGATGTCACTCATTGAGAAGGCAAGAGTGGGTGTGAACCGATCGGAACACATCACTTCCTCCTTATCTTCTCGTCCGTGACCCCGCGACCTCCCCATGACCGAATGTCTGAGATCATGTGTGTGTGTGGGTGTGTTTGTGTGTGCACATGCTCTGCTGTTCTCATGAGGACAAAACCCTGTTTGACAATAGCCAACCATTTCCTCACTAATAGATGACTTTTAAATGTACTTTTGTAAACAGATTAGTGTCCGGCTGAGAGTTGTTTAGGGACGTCTGCAATCTTTGATACACTGTAAAGCCTAACCAATGTCTTAACTAACACTTTTTTGGGGTCACACTTTATTTTATTCATTCTATCATTCATTTTCCGGCTGGGTCAGTTGGCATTTCTGTGTGGAGTTTGCATGTTCTCTCCGTGTTCGTGTGGGTTTCCTCCGGGTGCTCCGGTTTCCCCCACAGTCCAAACACATGCGCTGTAGGTGAACTGGATGAACTAAATTGGCAGTAGTGTATGTATGTGTGTAAATGTGAGTGTGTATGGGTGTTTCCCACTACTGGGTTGCGGCTGGAAGGACATCCGCTGTGTAAAACATATGCTGGAATAGTTGACGGTTCTTTCCGCTGTGGCGAGCCCTGATAAATAAGGGTTATTCAGGACTCTGAATGCTTTGCTTCAGGTAGATTTTGAAGCATTGTGTGTTTTTTGCACAATATTAACATGGGGGAGATCTGTTAATGTTTAATGTTCTGCTTTTTGTTATGTCTGCACTTTTGGAGAGGTTATCGGTGTGTTGAAGACTAGAGCCTGTGCTGAGGTTAAGGATTGGCCTACTGAGGTTAATACTACACTTGCTAGGTGATTGCAGCCCAAATTCGGGTAAATTATGGACTAAGCATACAGCTGGGTTAATGTTTCAAATGAAATGTATAGTCCAAATTTAATCCAATCTTTGGGTTTGTCCATATTTTACACACATTTGGGTTGAAATAACCCAGCATTGTTTTTTGAGTGTATATAGTGCTTTATTTAAAAAGCAAATTGCGGTCAATTTCTGTGTGGAGTTTGCATGTTCTCCCCGTGTTTGCGTGGGTTTCCTCCGGGTGCTCCGGTTTCCCTCACAGTCCAAACACATGCACTACAGGTGAATTGGAGAAACTAAATTGGCCGTAGTGTGTGTGTGTGCGTGCGTTTGTGTGTGTGCGTGCGTTTGTGTGTGTGCGTGCGTTTGTGTGTGTGCGTGCGTGTGTGTGTGTGTGTGTGTGCGTGTGTGTGTGCGTGTGTGTGTGCGTGTGTGTGTG
>CAIGQW010054354.1:8820092-8833595 GCA_903798125.1 Danio choprae
CACACACACACACACACACACACACACACACACACACACACACACACTCATTCGTATCGTCTCTGTTTGAGATGGCTTGCTCCGAGATGGTATAAGAGGAAGAGCTGTGGGTTAATGAGTCTGTCTTGGCAATGTGTTTGGCTGTGAGTTTCTCTGTGTTTAATACCTCCATTCTGTTCTACAATTAACATCAATCAGTTCTGCTCAATACAGTCTGAGTCAGACAAAGCCCTCAGACCAGCTTTGTGTGTGTGTGTGCGTGTGCGTGTGCGTGTGCGTGTGCGTGCATGCTCTCTTGGCTTTTCTACCTGCGCACATAGTCACTGCAACACAAAAAAACATTCAGGTCATGGCTGTAGTTTAAGGGTAGAGTCTTCGAAAGGACACTGTTAACAATTTCCTGTAGAATCTACAGTAACTTACTGGCAGCAGTTCACCAGTAACTTACTGTAAATACTGTATTTAGATTTACAGCACCATTAATCTGGCTGTATATGCATTTACAGTATTATATAACTTTACTGTAAAATATACAGTAATTTTCACATTGCAACTTTAAAATACAGTAACATACCGCATAACTGTCCTACAGTAAAATACAGTTCATATTACAGGATAATACTGTGTCATTTACAAAAAAAAAATTGTTAACAGAGTTGAGCAATGTCCTTTTCACCGGTTAAGTGTGCGAATTTTAAAGTACACATGAAATCAAAACTAAGCGTAATGATTTTTTTAGCTCACATTGCTAGTTTTGTGGTGAACAATTCATCTGTGCATGTCATTAAGATGAAAACAATTGGTTGCCCTTGTAATTGAAATCTGAAAATGCTCTTCCTGTTGGTTTTCAGTTAAATTCTCAGATTAGGTCTGTCTGATGTATTGGGCGGGGCTAACACACTTAGCCACGCCCCTCCAACTGTCAGTTTTGAGTCTGTTGGGTTGTAATAACTCTCTTGAGACCCTTTTCCCCATCTTTCTGAATGAAATACCTGCTTTATGTCATCCAATCAGCTCGCAGTAGAAAAAACAAGCCACACCCACTGTTTTTTTTCACAGGCCACTTTCCTCTTCAATGCCTGCAGCAGAGATGATGATTATCATGGGTCTGGTGTGGAAAAACAGTCCCTCTGTGGTGAGGTTAGTCCGCAGGTTACCAGTAAAGAACTTTGTAAACCGCACAAGGAAACCGCACGTGTCTTCATAAAGACCTGCGGTTGCCAGATATGAAACCAGATTGGACGTTTCTGTGCTTCCATTAAGGCAAAGTGGTTATGAACACTCTGGTCTGTTATTTAACCTGTCTGACCCTGAACGAAACTGGTTTAAGGTCTGCAGCAACATGGTTTATGTGTTGTTGTTTTTTTTTGTAGAATTATACACTGGAAAAAAAGATGTTTGCTAAATTGTTGCAAGCAATTTACAGCGGGGGAAATAAGTATTGAACACGTCATGTTTTTTCCTGGGAATAATCTTTCTAAAGGAGCTGCTGACATGGAACTGAACCAGATTTTAGTAAAAACCCAAACAATACAAACATCAAAATATATATAAAAATAAATCAATTAAAAAAATAGTTATGTGTATTAACAATGAAATGGCAGAAGGAGAAAGCGCTGAACTAATGAAATGTATTAGATACTGTATACACAAGGCTTTTTTGCCTTAAAGACGCCTCTCATATGGAGAATGAAGTCACATGCATTGCTCAGGTGGGAGTTTCTCACAGACTTCAACAGATTGTCAAAATCTTGATGGTTCTGTGGGTCTCGTCTATCAAATCTGATCTTTATTTGGTATTTTTTTATATTGGATTCAAGTCAGGTGATTGGCTGGGCCATTCCACAGCTTGATTTTCTTTCTCTGAAAGCATTTGAGAGTTTCCTCGGCTGTGTTTTGGATCATTGTCCTGCTGAAATGTCCACCCTGGTTTCATCTTCATCCTCCTGCTAATGTAGATGTTGACTGATCAGCTAATATTCATTTACACTGAGGAAGAGCAGAGGCTTGCTGAAGAACTACTGAGAGATTTCAGCTGCTGTCTGAGCTTTCACTCAGTGTTGCCTTAGCGAGGCACTTAGCGACTTTTCAGAGCCCCTTAGTGACAAATTTTCAAAAAAGCAGCTAGCGACAAATCTAGCGACTTTTTTTTATGTTATTGGAGATTTCTATAGACTCTCATGTGTCTGTACTTTACTGTTCCTACTCTTCTCTTAGAGCTGCTGTTGATGCCGTTGGCCCCTCCCCCGCCTCAGAGCACTCACGGGCGGCCCAGTCCTTGTACAGCAGTCTCTCCCACCTGCAGCCCGAGAGCAGTCGCAAGTGTGAGGTATTTACCTTGTACAGTCAAACCAAAATTTAACAATTTAATTTAAACCGTTTATTCTTTTCTTCACAATCAGATATTTTAGTGACAGTTTTGGAACTTGTCTGAGTTTATTACGTCTGAGAGATTACTGCAAATTCACTCCACATTCATACTGATATACTGTATTATAGCAATAAATGTAGTTAAACTGACATGCATACATAAAGCGTAGTGCAAATATAAATACCCCTTTATTAACCATAGGCTGTTAAACAAACAGAAACGCTTGGACGTGATGACGTCGGTAATATGCAAATTGACGTATGACGTAATCTATCGACTTTTCGGGCAGAGCTTATCGCCTTTTTGTTGAAAATAGTTGGCAACACTGCTTTCCCTGCTTTTCTACACCTCCCTTCGTTTTGTTTTCTTTGCATGTATGGATTTCTTTGGTTCTTACCAACATCCAGTGAACATTTCCAGTCAACAGCACCTTTACAAATATGTTTTCTGAGACAAATGGTGACGTTTTCAATACTTATTTCCCCCGCTGTATATGAGCTGAATTTAAACAAACAATATTAAATTGAGTAATGCTCAACTTAAATTTGTTTGTTTAAAGTCAGCCCAAATACATAGTTTGCAACCACTTACCTTAAAGAAATTGAGTAAATCAAATGAATCATTTTTTTGGGGGGTGTACAGTTCCACAGTTCTCATGGTTCTCATTAGGGCTGCGCTTGATAGACCGGCTGTTGAACTAGAGCGTCACATCTCATCATAAAGTCGTTATCTGCAATGAAACCCCTTTTATCAGTGACTCACTAAATCGAAACCGTTCCCCAATGTGTAAATGCATGAGACGCATTATTGAGTGGCTTTGATGACGGGCCCTGGCGAAAACGTCAAGTGCCGGAATTTGCGCGGCGCTTTGAAACGAGAACCTGTTAGCCACTTGTACCGCAAGCGAGGACAGCTGTGAGGGGAACGGGGCAGGAATTAATTACAGCAAGACGTGTGTGTGTGTGTGTGTGTGTGTGTGTGTGTGTGTGTGTGTGTGTGTGTGTGTGTGTGTGTGATATCACTGCGAGGAGATGAAGGAGACCGAGGGGTGAGCGAGCAAGAATAAGAGATGAAATATTGTTTTTATTAGCAGCGATGTAGGTGGCGGGGTGCCGACTCGGGGATCAATCTGCGCTTCACTTCGTGTTTGGAATCCATCACTGGCTGTCTCGGTGATGAGGGATAACTTTACTTTTCTGCAGTTCTCGTAAAAACCGGTGCGAAATGTTGAATGTGATCACTTTCATTGTGACACCGATGACATGGAGCAGCGTACGAAAATGCTCAAGAGCAAAAACTTACCAAATCACTGGCCACGACTGTATATTTATAGATTCCAGGAGATGACTTTGGTAATCTGCCAACAAAATCATATGAAGCTGAAGTAATGTTTTGGGTGTTAAAATACTTTCTTCTATCTTAGCTTCATTTTTGCAGAGACAGCTGTATGCCTTCGGTGGTTGATTTCACACATTGCTCCTTTTGATTGGGCATTTTGGGATTGGGATGCAGCAACCAATGGATTGCATTTGCGGCGGGACTATATGTTTGCTGAACAATGATGTGGGTTTGGTGCATGAGTATCTGTTTTGGTGCTTGAGTATTAGTTTTGGGGTGGGACTCTCTTTTTAAAGGTCCCGTGAAATTAAAATAAAGTTTAAATGGATATCTATAATCGAGTGTGCTCCAAAACAGTGACAAAATGTGCATTTGGATGATATAAACCTGATATCAACATCCAAAGCTCGCAGTTTGGCACTTCTACCTAAATGGATCAACGATTTTTTTTAGGTCACCTCATACTTTCTCATCAAATCTTCTGACCAATCAAATGCTCTTGTAAGGAAGGGTATTTTTAACTACAGCAGTTCGAACTGTAGTTTGCCGAATGACTAAAAGGTTATCAGTATGATGGTGAAAACTGTACATTTCTAGTCAAACCTTCCCTCTACAATCTTATACCAAAATCAGAAATAAGGGCAGTATTAATAGCTCAAAATGTATGAGAGCGTTGCTGTTATGTGATTGTATTGTATTGGAATATGGAGCAATTAAGTGTTGATGTTAAATCAAAAGTAATTCACAAATACTTGAAAATGAAATGATTTAATAACAATAATTCTCTATGTTTACAACTGAATTAGTTACCAAATAACTGTATAAAATGATTAAAAATGAAATGATGGAAAAACATATGACATAAATTGTACCCAGCTTAAATGTAAAATAAAGTTACCTGAGAGAGACAAAGAGAGTAGGCCCGAAAGATGGCCTGATAGCAGTAGAGTAAGAGAAGATAGCCTCCAGAGCTGGAGAGGAGCAGAGAAGGGAAAAGCCCCAGAGCAAAGTTTACCAACTCTTTTGTATCTTTCTCGACCATGTGACCAAAGCCCAAATCCTGAGACATACAAACTGACCAATCAACATGTGACCACATCATAAAACCCCTAAAGTCCACACACCAGGCCCTGATCTTATCAGTATCTGCCTTTGGAATCTGTATGGACCTTCTTGGTGAAAAAGGCATGTTTTGCCATATAAACAAATGCATATAATAATTTTCATTCTTACACTCTCTAGTGTCTGACATGCCCCGCCCCCTTCTTCTCATTTGCTTTTCATTTGATGTGCTTGAGCTCAACCACTCTCACTGGCAGAGCTGTGAGAAAAACAAAACGCTATTGGCTGTTTTTTTAAAGGGGAGGGGCTACTCTATGTCCCCCCCCTCTCTTCAATTTTCAGTTGAGATTACGTCAAACATGGAATAAAAAATGAAGGATGTATCTTGCTTACTTTGCCCAATCTCACTGCATCCATCTTTCTAGTTTTTAAATACTTCATTCATATATTTTCCTTCGGCTTAGTCTCTATTTCAGAGGTCGCCACAGCGGAATGAACCGCCAACTATTCCAGCATATGTTTTATGCAGCAGATGCCCTTCCAGTTGCAACCCAGTACTGGGAAACACCCAGCACTTTACTTTTATATAATGCATTTTAGAACTGTTTTATTGAATTAACAACACAGTTAACATACTTCTGGATCAGGGGTGTCAAAGTCAATTCCGGGAGGGCCGGAGCCCTGCAGAGTTTAGTTCCAGCCCTGTTTTAACACACTTATCTCTAGGCATCCAACAAGCCTAAAGCACTCAATTAGTTTGATCAGGTGTGTTTAATTAGGGTTGGAACTAAACTGTGCAGAGCTGCGGCCCTCCAGGAACTGGATTTGACACATGTGCTAGAACATATAGTGAGTGTTATTGGTGGTTAATACAAGACCTTTTATGATTTTTATGTATGTAATGTAATCACTAATAATGAAATTACTGTATAAGGTTCTTTGCCTAATTAAGGGTTGATTGTGGTCACTTTAATTTCTCAAACACAGTAAACATACTTCTAGAACATATAGTTAGTATAATGCGTTAATATGCATGACAATCAATGTCAGGTGTAACTTGGAATATCTGAAATTATTATAATGCATTTGAACCCTTTATAGGGCACCCATTGAAATACTCATTGAAGAAATGGAGTGTTATTAGTGGTTAATACAAGACTGTTATGACTTAAATATGTAATCACTCTCTATGAAGTTACTTAATATGGTTCTTTGACTAATAAAGGGTTTATTGTGGTCACTCTAGTTTCTCAACCGCATGTCATATAGAGAATGAAGTCAAGTTCCAGTCTAGATATTTATTAAATACTTTAAAGTGTCACATTATGGAAGTCAGCTAGGTTGAAAATATCATTGTCTTGTCTTCGATTAAGAGTCTAATAAAAAAAAAAAGCCCAGTAATCTCCAATGTGTGTTTGCTCTAAAGGGTTAAGCAAAGTCTCAGTAATCTCTGCAATCTTTGTGGATATGTACCAAAGACTGCAGGTTTCAATTTAAGCTCATCAAATGACCTGAAATCCTCCAAATTAATATGATAGTTCTAGAGTTTAACTGGATGGCAGCTATTTTACTCTGTTTCTGTTTCTCCCAAGAAACCGTTGGAGAAGCATTTTGTTGAGTTTTGAGCAACAGCACTTTCCTCTGGAATATTACCACTGTATGCCTGCACAGTACAGTGTGTGTGTGTGTGTGTGTTTGAGCCGAAGGTGGCCAATGCCGATCAATTGGTTCAATGTGACCAATGACCCGATGGCCAGAGCGTTTGGACGTCGGTGCAAATCCGACAGGAGCAGTGTGTCCTCGCAGGTATGGCGGCTTACTTCTGCTGCCAGCCTCAATGAACGTCAGCTTTGAGTTTAATTCACAAAGCTCCGTTAGCAAGTGCAAACGTCCTTTTCGCTGCAAACACCAGCAACTGGAGTAAATTTATTCCTGAAGTTCCTGGCGCAGAGACCCAACATTCCCCAGCACAACACAAGAGTTCTAATGTTTGCCGTTGGCTTGAGAAAATGGAGTGACAAGCCAAATGAACTTGTCTAAATGGAGGAGAACACGGCGTACCTTGCCAAGAATTACTAACAGGTATGGCACTAAGTTGTTGGTGTTTGTTGGAGGGATTCTGGGGTCAGACTCGCAGGAAAAGCACAGGCGGAGATGGTTAACAGGTAATTGTATAATTAGCAGCAGGTATTGTTTTTGAATGGCTGAATGACTCTGACATGTGTCCGCCGACAGAAACAGCAAACTTACATCATCGTCTTGCCCTGCCACAGCTGAAATGCAAGCGTTTGTCCTCTGCTGGAACCGAGCTTGAAAAGAAAGTCACGTTTGGTGCAATTGCTTCTTACCCAGAGCAGCGTTCGGAAAAGAGATCATATCCTGGAAGCCGTATGAAGCACTGCATTAGGAACTCTCAAATCTTTTTTAAACACTTAAAGAAACGTATCACATTATGAAAGTCAAATAGGTTAATGGATTAAACTCCATTTTATGAGTGAAAAAGTAAGACTTTTATTTATGTGATTTCTTCTTTCAAAAAAATCCACTAAGCTTCCGTGCGTCTACTTGAAAGGTTAAGATCTTTAAAGTGGGGTTGTCATGATACTGGAATTCGGTGCCAATCGATACTGAAATGTATAAAATGTCCATCTCCTGCTAACATTTGAGCGCTGTTGAGCGCGTTCTTAAACAGCGCTGATGGGCCATTGTGTTCACATGCTCAACAGAAATGACTGTGATTGGCCGTGACGGTCATCAGTTCACCAAACTCACCGCTGTTTACTGAGAGTAACCACAGACACAGGGACACTGGAGAATTTTAAAGCCGTGAAGATCAGCTGGTCTGTTTATGAGCTGACATACGAGCGATCCTCTGATGAATCGACTGGTCTTCGCGGCTTTAAAACGCTCCAGTGTCCCTGTGTCTGTGGTTTACACTCAGTAAACAGCGGTGAGTTCGGTGGACTGATGACCTTCACGGCCAATCAGAGTCATTTCTGTTGAGCACCTGAACACAAATGGCAAAAACGCGCTCAATTGTTAGCGGGAAGTGGACGTTTTTAAAATATCAGTATCGATTGGTACCGAATTGTAGTATCGTGACAACACTACTTTAAAGTTGACTTAAAGATCGCAATCATGTTTTAATTATGCTCAAATTTAATCGATAGATCGGAGCTGCTCTCCACATCTTGGCTATCACATCTTATTTTTGAGCATTCTACCATGTTATTGATAATACACGAGAGGAGGAGTGGTGCAACATTCATTGTAATATGTATATTTCTGTGCTCGACTGTCATGATGTGTTACGCTGTTGAGCTTTTATGCAAAAAATACTTTTATAAGGGGTTTAAACACAGTTGTGTGGCAACAGTGAGTGAATCAGCCTCTAATTGTAAACATTAATTAATTCTATTGTTTATAATCACACTTGATAAAAACAGTCTGCAGAAACACTTTGATTGACATTCTCCCTTTGTACGTGTCATCAGAGAGGGAAAGCCCCGCCCATTAGTGACAATCTCTTCTCCATTAGTATAAACAGCCCTGAGTGAGAAGCAAGCAGCCGCAAGCAGCCGTCCGCCATTAGAGTTTTGAATCTGCCGATATGCTGACACATAAGTGTTTATAGCTCCGCCCTCTTTTGAAAAGAGCACAATCTCATTTGAATTTAAAGCGACAGTCACCAAAATGGGACAATTTGGATCAAAGCCTAAAAGGGGCAGTTTCAAGGAGCTGAAACTTCTCACACACACTCTAGGGCACAGGTGTCAAAGCCAGTTCCTGGAGGGCCACAGCCCTGCACAGTTTAGTTCCAACCCTGCTTTCAAACAAACCTAAAGGACTCAATTATTTTGATCAGGTGGGTTTAATTAGGGTTGGAACTAAACTGTGCAGAGCTGCGGCCCTCCAGGAACTGGCTTTGACATCTGTGCTCTAGGGACATCAGAGACTTATTTTACATGTTGTAAATAGGGGCATAATAGTCCTTAGACAATGTTTACATGGGATCAGAAACACCTTTTATGTGTCTCTTTAGATTTTTAGATTTAAAAATGTCTGCAATCAGACATGCAAATCAATCAATCAATCAATCAATCAATCAATCAATCAATAAAATAGAAGTATCCAGATACTAGTTGGATATGAAATCATGTTAATTTCCTGTTTAAAAAAATATGGCAAGTCCTTCATGGCTAGTCAGCATTGTGACTTCTGTGCAAAGTCTATTGGAAATTTTCAGTACAGCTGACAGGACCTTTCAGATCAAGCAGAACTTCTGCTAATCGAATGCTTCGGCAGCGGACCGAACAAATGAGCATGCAGTAATCCTGCCACGACGAGCAGCCGCTTACCTGCCTTTCAGCAAATCACCATATACAGAGCCAAGCTGAGATTTATAACACATTCTGTCACACACTTCTCAGATCCTGAACCAGAAGCTGACGACGTCTCCTTTGCATGACCCCGAGTGTGTGTTTGTGTGTGTGTGTGTGTGTGTGTGTGTGTGTGTTGTCAATGTGTTCCAGATTGTCTTGATATATGCTCTAGGTGTTTATTATGAGATGGCTGCATGTGTGTGGGTTGTGATGGCATGTGTTTCAGGTGTGTGCGTGTGTGTTTGGGAGTGTAAGGTGTATGGTATGATTGTGTATATTTGGAATATGAGGTCAGGTTTTCAGGCCGTGCTGATGGCGAGAGCAGATGTGGTTTGTGTTGGATTCAGAATTTTTTCTCTCTTCCTCCTCACCTTTTTTTCTGCTTTCCTCTTCATCTTTCAGGTTATAACCTTTTTTCATCGTCTGACTTTTTTTACCTCTTTTTTTTCTTCTCCTCTCCATCATTTTGCTGCTTTGCAGAAGAGGAACTGTACTGTTTATGAAAGCCTTTAATGTGCTGTGTAATTACTCTTGGCTACGGCTTCCTTCATTAGTCACGTCAATAAAGCACCTTATAATCACCAGGGGGAATGAGGCCAGAAACAAACGCAAATACGCAAATGCAGACACGACGCTCGAGCAGTGTGTTGCAGGCATGAGGTCTTGTGGAGGTAACAAACCGCTCAAGTGCTCAAGAAGCTGATACAATTTCCTTGGAATCTCTCTCATTAAGCCAGCTGTATCGAGAGTGTGACTAACTTTAACTTGCTCAATGATAATAGACACTATGTCTACTCTGTTTATGTAACCCCTCCAGATCAACTAGCAGTGCTCTGATTAAGGCCATGTCCACATGTACACGGGTCATTTTCTAAACTCAGTTTTCCCTGCTTTCATTTAAAAAAAACCCCACTTCCATCCACACGACAACGCATTATGGGCCCACCGAACCAACAGGCGGAGATACTGACACTTTTATGCTGGGTTCATGCCAAACGGGGAATTTAGTATTTGCACAAGTAAAGGCTTGTTTATACTTCTGCGTCGAATGATCGCCATAACCCACGTCGCCTGCCTTGCGCGTAGCCGTGCATTTATACTTCTGCGTGCTGTTTGTGTTGCTCTGCAATGACACTTCCGAAACACTAGCTGGCAGTAGGCTTTTATGTTCTTCAATGTCGAATTTCTTTGTGGGTGTTCTGGTTTTCTGAACGCTACCTTAATGTACAAGTAGCTAAAACTCGCTTATTCAGAGGCGGGAACCGGCGAACGTGCAACAACTTTAATCATACAGTGAACACAAAACAAAAGTTTATATCTGGAGCTCTTCCACGGGAATCCACACTTGTAAACAATCGCTCCGTCGAGCTCGCAGCTATCAGCACCTCACACACTCGTCACAGCTACCAAGCCGAACAATCACAGAGCTTGTGCTACGCGTCGTTGCGACGTGTAGTTAAATTTTTTGAGAGGTGCGCGTCAGCATCGGCGTCAGCCATGGCTAGGGCTATCCAATCACACGAAGGCAGCGCTGGACCATACACGTGTGCTTGACGCAGAAGTATAAATCAGCCTTAAATTGCATACAAATCAATGCAAACATGAGAACAGAGGCGGATTACTATCCCGCGGTCAAGCAACTCGAGATACACGATGCATACGCGATGAATGTGTGGAATTTTGCGTCTTTCTCATTTGCATCTTCCACGTTTTGTTGTGAACCAAGCCGTGTTGGCCAGTCAGAAAGGAGTGTCCGCTATAAAGTTGTTTGTAGTGTCCACACGACCACACAGAGTTTTGGAAAATTTTCACCTTCGCCAGAGTTTTCAGAAAGTGTCGGTTTCAGTTACCTGAGACTATACCTGTGTTCTTGTGGACAGGGTCTAAGATTCAGACCCTCATCTTCAACAAAGAAGGTGGGTGTAACAGAGGCCAGCTAGTGAAGTGCTGTACAGGTAAACCTCACTCCTCTGAACCCAAAAAGGTGCTCTAGCGACAGACACTAGAGGTCTTTAGCCTCCTTGTTAGAGCAACCGACTCCCATTCGAAGAGTCACAGGTTTGATCCCAGTTCGGAGTGGTGTAGGAACGGCAGGTTACATCGACATGTAAACAAGGACACTAAAGGCTACACCATCTAGTGTGCTTCTAATGCCTCATTTCCAGAGTATTATGGTTCAGAACGGCACAGTACAGTACGGTTTGATACAGCTCCCCCTGATCTGGCTTGTTTCCACTGCCAATAATACCCTGTTTGGTAGTAGGGGAGAGAACCTACACTACATCATGTCATCGATTGGGTTCAATTTGACATCCCAGTGCATTGACGATGCTTTCAATACACAAGGTTTTATTTTACTTCACAAGAATACAGTTTTGTCTTTTAATACAAGCAGCCAGATATATGAACTGTACCAGGTACACCTCTTCATGCCAATGCTTTTTATGGTGTTTTTTCATCTGGGATCATAATACACTCTGCTACACACATTGGTCAGGAACCAAATATGCCACAAAATTCAATCCAAATGTGCATCTGTGCGATATTCAAGACCAACAAGTGTTATCACAGTGTCTCCACCACCATGCAACCTACAGGACTTGAAGGATCTCCAACTAATTTCTTTCACTGGCTCCTTCACAATCACTTACCACAGATTAATGGCTTTACCGTGGATCTCTTTCAGTCGGTCTTTCTGTTCATTGACGGCCAGACGCAATTCTCTACCGTCAACACAGCTGGGGTCTCAAGTACCCGAACGATGCTTGTCGAGGCTCTAAAATTGGATCAAGCAGAATCTTCAGTGTGTTTTTTTTAGACGTGTTCCTGATCCCACTCGTAACCCTTGGCTTTAAACATGCTGCCACACTCCACCCCGTGACCTTTGAGTCTTTACCCCTGCCCGCGGAGATCCAAGAGCGAGCCAGCGAGAGCTCTCGTTTGTCCAACAAATACTACAACAAATTAAGCAGCATTAGAATAGCCTGATGTCCGTCTGCATTCGATTAGCGCAGCTCTCTAAAGCACACCATCTGGAGGGGCTGCCGCGAGCTTTCTCTTGCCCCGTGTGGTGTGGCCTAGCCTGGGTCACGATGCCCGCAGACCCCCCAGCAACACATCTCC
This sequence comes from Danio choprae, assembly GCA_903798125.1. NCBI lineage: Eukaryota > Metazoa > Chordata > Actinopteri > Cypriniformes > Danionidae > Danio > Danio choprae. The sequence goes on from CAIGQW010054354.1 coordinate 8,832,369, forward strand.
CTTTGTCAACTCCAATTACTCGTCAATTCAATACCAAATACTTTTCTAAACAGAATAGTTTTAATAACTCATCTCTAATAACTGATTTATTTTCTCTTTGCCCTGATGACAGCACATAATATTAGACTAGATATGTTCCAAGATACTAGTATTCAGCTTAAAGTGACATTTAAAGGCTTCACTAGGTTAATTAGGGTAATTAGGCAAGTCATTGTATAACAGTGGTTTGTTCTGGAGACAATCCAAAACTAATATTGCTGAATGGGGCGAATAATATTGACCTTAAAATGGCTTTAATAAAATTAAAAACTGCTTTTATTCTAGCCGAAATAAAATAAATAAGACTTTCTCCAGAAGAAAAAACATTATAGGAAATACTGTGAAAAATTCCTGAATCTGTTCAACATTATTTGGGAATTAAAAAAATAATAATAATAATTCTGACTGTATTTTTAACATGAACGACCAATGAACATTACATTTATTAGAGTATATATTCATATTTATGATTAATAAATGCTCTACAAGTATTGTTTATCATTAGTTCATACAGTAACTGACATTAATTAATAAAACATTGTAAAGTGTGATGGAATTAGAGCAACAATTATATTTAATTGTGAATATAATATTGAAAATTGTGCAGTGATTGATCCTGTCGAGCCATCGTCAGTATTCAGTATTCACTCATCTCCCACCAGAAACGAATGCGACCACAGTTATCCATCTGTTTCTGTCTCTCCACTCCACTTAAAGGATTGGAAAAAAAGTGCAAATCTGATGACACGTCCTCCATCACTCTCTCCTCTTTAGTGTCACTGATGGGATTTTTCCACGTACACATACAAGTTTGTCAGATTGCGTTTAGAGCGAGGCGGGAATATAAGATGTGACAGGGATACGGCGACCAGCGGTTGTCTGGAATGTGGCAGAATTTTAGAAAGTGACAAGAAAGTAACAGCGAGAGATTTCTGGAATACGGCAGGTCATAGGAACCCTATAGTACAGTACAAATATAAGGAATCTGACAGGGTTTTGGAAGAATATTCAGGAATGAGATGGAGAAAGAGCAATAGAAAATGAAACGTAGACAGAACTGTTTTAATCACGTTAGGGATTAAATCAGAGTGTTGAGAAATGAGGTGTTGAAAACCTATTATGTGTGTGTGTGTGTGTGTGTGTGTGTGTGTGTGTGTGTGTGTGTGTGTGTGTGTGTGTGTGTGTGTG